>PVKU01005312.1:0-125842 GCA_004027475.1 Anoura caudifer | reverse complement strand
TTGGGTCCAACTTCTTTGGGACTCTCTGAGCTTCCTGGACTTCCTGGAAGACTATTTCCTTTGCCAGATTGGGGAAGTTCTCCTTTATTATTTGTTCAAATAAGTTTTCCACTGGTTGCTCTTCTTCTTCCCCTTCTGGTACCCCTATAATTTGGATGTTGGGACGTTTAAAGATGTCCTGGAGGTTCCTAAGCCTCTCTCATTTTTTTGAATTCTTGTTTCTTCCTCGTTTTTTGTTTGGTTGTTTCTTTCTTCCTTCTGGTCCACTCCATTGATTTGAGTCCCAGTTTTCCTCCCATCTCTGTTGGTTCCCCATGCATCTTCCTTCATTTCACTTATTGTAGCCTTCATTTTTTCATCTAATTTGTGAGCAAAATCAACCAATTCTGTAAGCATCCTGATTACCAGGGTTTTGAATTGTGCATCTGATAGGTTGGCAATCTCTTCATCGCTTAGATAAATTGGCTCTGGGGCTTTGATTTGTTCTCCGGTTTGAGCCATTTTCATTTCTGGGGTTTTGTTTGTTTGTTTGTTTTGTCTAGTCACGGCTGTTACGTAGTGAGGGGTGGAGCCTCAGGTGTTCCCCAGGGCGGGACAGCCCAGACGCTGGGTAGTGACGCTGTATGTGGGGGTGGGGTCCGAGAGGAGATAATGGCGGTTGCTTTACTCACTCTCAGATTCCAGTTCCTTTCACCGCTTCCTCTTTGCCTGGATTATCTGCGCATGAATGTGGGACCACCCAGTCAGCCAGCTGCCTTGTGCGGCCTCACTGGTTCCGCACAGTTGCCGCCCCGTGCCCGGGGTCTGGTAGTCGCCACCTGTGCACCTGGGGGCTGCCAGCGCTGCTGCCTGCATGCCCGTCCACACCTCCCCTTTTTCCTGCCGCGACTCCGCCCCTCTTACCGGTCTGGATGAATCGTTGTTGGACTTCCAAACAGTTTGATTTTCTGAGTTCTGGTTGTTTTCTTGTTTCTAAATCTTTGTTGTCCTTAATTTGGTTGTGAGAGGAGGCACAGTGCGTCTGCCTATGCCTCCATCTTGGCCAGAAGTGGAGTGACCAATTCTTATCCTTCCCAGATAGGACCTGCTAGCTTGATGACCTAGAAGGGCCATTTCAGCACTTCTGTTCTGTCTCCAAGCCTTCACCTTAGGTAAGAACTTTTGCTCTCATTCACGTCTCAGGGTGCTCTGACTCTTCAGCTGAAGGTCCCTGTTGTCCAAGATGGACAGTATTACCTAACAGTATGCATGCTCCAGCAACATGAACAACATCAAGAGTAACCGAGAACTGTACCTGCAGTACACAGCCATGGCCCCTAAACTGCTGGCCCGCATCTCCAAATTACTCATCATGTGCCGGAACGCAAGCATCACCATACCGAAGGGCATCAGAAACATCTTTGAGTTCACTTGGGAGGAGCTCATCACTGACCCCATGGTGCCTACCCCGTCTGACATCCCGGGCCTGGAGATCAGCATTGGAACCCCACCTGTGGTGCTTGCAGAATCAACCCCTGTGCAGGTTCCCATCCAGAAGAAGCCACTGCCACCACCAGTACCACCACCACCGATGCCAACCGCATCCACTGGGCCAGCCAACTTCACCACCCAGACTCCCACCCCAGGCCATCGGGTGCAGTCCAGCCAGGACATCCTGCACAAGTTCCAGAGGCAGTCTATCCACCTGCTGACAGAGTTGCTCACCCTCAAGATGAAGGCCATGGTGGAGTCTGTGTCTGGTAAGCCTGGCCAGTCAGATTCTTCTCCATTTTTTATGGGCCCGGAAGGGTTTGCCTGGCCCCATGGGTGTGTGTCTACGGCACCCACCCCAAACAGGCAGGTGATGGTGCACTGGGAACAGTGGCGGCCACAGGTCTGATGTAGGACCTGGACTCCTTTCGTGACTGCCCCCAAGAATCATCCTCTCACCCCTCTCTGCTCTCCACGTTTTCTTGCCACTTCCCAACTTTGCAGAGCCGAGACTGGAAGGTTGGCAGTGGAGAACAGTGTGAGATCAGAGGTCCTAAAGGGTGGAGTTTGTGGAAATGATGGAGAGGGGAAGAGAGGCAGCACCCAGGAGGAGGAAGCATGTGGAGCTGCCAGTCAGGAGGGATAATTGGTGGGCAGAAGGACAGAGCCCCATAAAGCCAGAATCAGGGAGGGTTATTAGAAGTGGGGTGCATCCATAGTGAGGGTGTCATCCCAAGATCAAGGCCAGGACCTGGAGACACATCAGTAATCAAGCCTAAATACTGTATTATTTTAAATACCAACAGCATTGGTACCCAGATCTATGGGTATGGAAGAGAGAAGGGCAAGGTGGGCAGAGAGCAATGTGCCACTTGACAGGTTTTGGAACTTGAGACCCTTCCGTTGGGAGTTGGGAGCCTCCTCACACTTAACACTGTGTAGATCTCCATTCTACCCTTTTCTCCTGGGCCACTTATGGAGATCCTTTTCTGGAAGCATTAGCCCCATGCTAGGAGGAAAATGAGTTGCTTTGCTAAATCCTTTAGTAGGTGCCAATCCCCTGGACATCACAAGGCGCTTCGTGGAGGCCAGTCAGCTCCTCCACCTCAATGCCAAGGAGATGGCTTTCAACTACCTGATTGGTGCAGCTGGGAGAAGTGGCTATGATGTTGGCCCGATGAGTAAAGGTGAGTACCTGAGCTTCAGCCCTTTGGTGAAAATTCAAACAGTACCAGAGTGCAATGGGAAGGTCAAATCCCCAGTTTAAAGTTTGACATTTCCAAGAGTTGAGGTGGGTGTGGAGCAACAGAGAGTCCCAAATGCTGCAGGTGAGCGTATAAATTGCTGCAATCCCCATGGAGAGCATTTGGTGGCATCTGTGAGGTGGAAGATGCTCTAACACCTTACAACCCAGCAAGGGTTTTTCTCCTAGGTCATTCCCCAGAGCTGTGCTTCTCAAACTATCTGCAGTGAATTTGCAAATTTTCAATCTCTTGTGGACCAACCCGTTTTAAAAATATGATAAAGATGTCACAGCAACATCAGATTACTACAAGGGCTTCTAAATGTTTACTCTGAATTGTGCTCACACAGTCATGGCTAGGCGTGGGTTTATCCCAGTCCACAGATCATACTTGAGAGTCATACTTGGCACACATGTGCAAGAAATTATACTTGGCACAACGTATACTGCAGAATTGTTTTGAGCACAAAAAATTGAAAACAACCTAAATGTCCATCAACGGGGAAAAAAACCCAAGTACGTTAGAGTCTATTTAAACAATGGGACATAATGAGAAGTGAAAATGAAAATGAATCAAGCACTAAAGCTCATATATCAGTAAAGATAAATCTCAAAAAATAGTGTTAAGTAGAAAAGAAGCAAGTTATAGAAAGATACATTTGGGATGATGCTATTTAAATAAAATTTAAAAGATTGCAAAGTAATAATATATCACCTATTGGTACATTATACAAAGTACAAGTAAGCAAGTATAAATTGGAGGAAGTGACCTCTGGAGAGGGGTGGAGGGGAATGGGATGTGGATGACAGAGTGATCCAGTCACCTCTGAAATATTGTATCTCTTAGGCTTGGTGGATATACAAGTACTCGTTTTGAATGCCTGAAGTCCTCGCTGTCAGGAGGTTTCAGAAAGAAGCATAAAAAATGCATATAGCATTGATATTCCCCCCTTATCTGCAGTTTCACTTTCCACAGTTTCAGTTACCTGTGGTCAACCAGGACTTGACAATATTAAATGGAAAATTCCAGAATAAACAATTCATAAGTTTTACATTATGTGCCATTCTGAGTCGTATGATGAAGTCTCGCTGTCTGACTCCATCCCGCCCAGGATGTGAATCCTCCCTTTGTCCAGAGTCTCCACACTGTGGACTCTTCTCATCCACCAGTCACTGTAGCCATCTTGGTCCTCAGATGGACCGTCATGGAATCACAGGCCTTGTGCTCAAGTCACCCTTATTCCAATTAGTAGCGGCCCCAAAGGGTGAGAGCAGTGATGCTGGCAACTGGGATGTGCCAGAAAGAAGCTGTAAAGTGCTTCCTTAAATTAAAAAAAATAAAAAAAAAAATAAAAAAACAACTTCTAGACATAATAAAGAAAGAAAAAAATTATATGCTGAGATTGCTAAAATCTATGATAAGAACAAGCTTTTACCCATGAAACTGTGAAGAAAGGAAAAAGAAATTCATGCTGATTTTGCTGTTGCATCTCAAACTGCAAAAGTTATAGCCACAGTGTGCAATAAGTGCTTAGTTAAGATGGAAAAGGCATTTGATTTTTGCACAGAAGACATGAACAGAACACGTGTTCTGGTTGATGGGAACCTGTTGCTCCAGAAAGCACTGAGCTTATCTGTATGAAGCCTTCAGCAAGGGATCCCCAGAAACGACCGGCACTGGGCCATTGACTACGAGTGAGGGATGGCTGCACATTCAGGAATAGGTTTGGACTGAAAAATATAAAAATTACTGCCAAGAGAGAGAGAGCACCACATTCCCATTACTTTTCACTGCACTATATTATTATATTTTATGCTGTTAATCTCTTACCAAGTCTAATTTGTACTTTAAACTTCATCATAGGTATGCATGTATAGTATATACAGGGTTTGGTGCTATCTGCAGATTAGTGGGGACATCCATGGGGGTCTTGGATGTGTCTCCCAGGGCTACTGTATCTCATAGCCATTTGCCCTCACCGATAAGATACAGTTAGTAAAACTGCAGTCCTTGGGGGGAAATGTGGATTTCCTGAAGTCAGTGCAAGTGAGGTTGGAGAGCTGCTCGGTCCCCACGTGTTGCCCCTGATGAGTGAAGCGGTGGAGCACAGCTGGTCAACTGCTGAAGACAGGGAACTGTCTAGGGAAATAGTGACTCCACGGAGAAGGGATGGTTTGGGTATCAAAGAATTAGAAATAAAAATCAATGAAGCTTTTGGACATTTTTTGCAAAAAATAACCATGAAGGGATTCGTGTTCTAAAAAGATGACACTGCATCAAAAAATTGACATAGCTTTTATTTCTCATAAGAATTAGCATATGCTACAATGTCAATGAATTTTTGTTAAATACAAGATAAAATAAGGCTATTTTGATAAATTTTGTTTTCCTTTTATAAGATAAAATGCCAAACATTTTCCCCCACACTATTTGCCATGCAGTGGAGGTCTCCATTGTAGAGGACTCACTCTGAGCTGGTTCTGTTCGGATCAGTGTTGCCTGGGTAACACAGGTCCCCTAAAAGTGCTGTAACTGTTTTTGCAGATGGTTACCCGCATGTATGGAGTTCTGCACCTTGTGTTCCTAGTAGGGATCAGAGATCCATCTCATTTGGGGGAAGGTCAGGTACCCATTGGTCTGTTTATGAGTGAGGAGAGTCCCATGGGGGAAGGTCATGGTAGCTCTGGCCCAAGCACCCCTCCCCCAGACTTGCCCATGATGTTCTCCCACTAGAACATTCCATTCCCTCACCTTGAAAAGGAAATGGCCATCACCATTAGCCCTCCACCTCAGGAAGTGCTGAAGTGTCTTGCGGAGCCTCAGGCATTCACTTGTGCCACAGAAGCCTCTGGTGTCCCTCGTGGGTTGTGGTTAATCTAGTGGACAGGAATGTGCTGAAAGCCGAACTCTGGAGAGAGCTTTTTGGTGATGCCTGCATCCTGCTGCCTTAGCGGAGCCCTGGGAAAGCCTCCCCCTCCATCCCACTGCCCAGGACATCTCTTGTGCTCGTTGCCACATCTTTTCTAGATATTCCTTTCTTTAAACAAGCCTAAAGCTTGAAGAAAAAAAATCTAAACGACAAAATATAAATGAAGAATATATTTCTTCTGGAAAAGCATTCATCTTAGAAGGACTTGCATTAGGTAGCTTTTCCAGGGCATTAAAAAGAAGATGCAAATTAATTTATGTTGCATGAATTTTGCTTTTCTAGATCACCTTATAATGTGAGGTAGATCAAAGCTATGACGGAGTCTGGAGTGTTCTTCCCTTAAAGCTGCAGCCAGAATATACAAAGTATTCGGAGTAAAGCTGGTTCCAGGCTTTTCCCCTGTACTAATTAATACCTACTAGTCCTGGCTTGTCATGAAAGAAAATTGGAGTGTTCCTCGATTTTTAATCTATGGCAATATTATTAGATAAAACATATCAAAGAAAGAAAGCAAATAGTTTTGCCATCTTTATATATAATTTTTCTTTCACTTAAGCAGTTCTCTCTCTCCCCCACTCATGTATTTTTAAAAGAATACTGCATTTTTCTATTTCTTAGCTTTAGTGGCTTAACAGACAAATGTTCTCCAACATGGCCATGCAATTTTAGTAACTGTCATTTTGAATGGGTGTAGATTCCTTCTAATGTTTGTGTTCCATAATTAACCAAATGCTTAGGTTTCCAGGTTTTTATGTTAGTAGTATAATATGCATTGCAATATGCAACTCTATACACATTACTCCTTATTTCTGCTGTGTTGGTGATTCAGACTGACCACCCAGGAGAGGTCTTATTGGGGCAAAGGGTCTCAATATGTATTTAGCTCTTGCTAAATATTGCTTTCTTGATGGGTTTTCTCTACACCACAGAGTTAACTAGTTTTATTCCACTTTTACCAGCATTGGCTATTGTTCGTTCTTTGCTTCCCTGCTAAGTTAGAAGGTACTGAAAGTTTTAATTTCAATTTTTGGATCACTGGTGATGGTGAGTGATTACATGCTGCATCATCCAGCATACAGTCCCTGGTTATCATCTTTGTCTGCTTATGAAATCAGGTTTGCCATTTTCTTTATGAAATTGTATGAGCTTTGTCAATGAAGGAGTTGCCTAACGTTTCCTAACAACCATATTTGGGGGAAGTATAAGGGAAAGGATTTGTTGAAGTTTATATAAGAATGATCAAGATTTTCCATGAGTGATGAGAGTGCTGAGCCTAATTCTTAAGTGTTCGGGTAATCAAATGATTCTATAGAAGACAGTATGATTCTGCAAGAGGCTGACCTAATGTTGGAGAAGCATCTGATTTTTGTGGTGTGTATAAGGGAAAACAGATGGCTTCACATTTCCTTCTAGCTGGCCCCAGTGTTTACCTCTTGGCCCAGTGCAGCAGTTATGCCTGCACCTTGCTTGCGGCTCCCTGCTCCGGTCATTTCACTCTTGAGAGATATTGGGAGGGGAATGGGGAGACTGTAGGAAGGAATCTTAATTTTCCTTAATTACTCAAAGTCTGCTTATGCATTCAAAAGTCTTTTTTACTCCAAGAGATGGTTATTTTGTGTAACACAACACTTCAGAATACCTGGTCTACCATTCTGCTAGAACAAAAAGTCCATTTATGGTTTTGTTTAAAGAAATTTCAAATTAAAAAATTGAAAGAAGAATCCTTTTCTCTTCCACTCCAGAGTCCTTCATGAACATCTCAGCCATGGGAGTGAACTCGCCTTATCAACTTATCTATGAGTCCTCTACTGCCTGTCTAAGTTTTTCCCTCTCAACTGGAAGGGAAGTCAAGAAGAAAGCAGGTAACAGTGGTTTCCAGCAAGACCTCTTAGCCCACCTGTGGGGGTAGGGGTGAGAGTGGGGGCGAAGGTAGAAGAGTCTGGTTTGGTTTTCTGATAGGAAGGATATGCATCAGATGACCTGGCTGTTGACAGAAGCTATTGACGCAAATTCTTTCCCGTAAAGTTGCCATATCTCACCTAGTTACTCCAAAGCACAGTCTTACCATTTGAATGCTTCCATGCCCTCCATCCCTGGAGACATGCTTCTTACCTGGAGCAGCACTCCTCTCAAACCCACATCTTGCATCTCCTCAGTATCCCAGCCTGACCCCCTCTAATCAGAGAGGTTTGTGTTGCTCCTACTCCCAATGCAAGTAGGGGAATCAGTGTCTGAAGACAAGTATTTGGATACAGAAACTAACAGTGTGTCCTAAACTGGGCCAGTTCATGTGCATAGAAAACAAAGAAGACATAGAGGGTACTCCTATTCTATCGAGGAAGACACACAGCAGAAGGAAGGGTTTAAGGGAAAGAATGGGGGTGGCAGATGAGGCCTAACGGTAGAGCAATGACTGTGCAGCCAGAATCTCAGACAGGAGATGAGTTGGGACTGGAGAAGGCAGGGTAAGGGCTCAAGGAACTTCCAGGCCACCACCCTCTTCCTCGAGCTTTGATGGCAGAGTGGGAAAATGGAGCAGGTAGGGGAGGACTAAATTCAAAAGAGGTGGTGGCAGATCAACCTAAGGTGGGGATACTCAAAGACTGTCTAATTGATTTCCACAGACACCGGAGGTAAGGCCAGAAGTTGAGAAGTTTGGATCTTATTCCTGCCCCTGCCCCTGCCCCTGGCTGGCTATGTGATTTGCCTTCCTGCAGGCCTCAGTCTCCGTATCAAGCTGATCCTATATCCTTTCAGTTAGTGAACAAGTGTTTATTAAACAATTTCTAGTTGTCATTCACTGTTCTAAATACTGGGGCTACACGTGTGGACTCTAAGACAAAGAAGGCCTTCCCTAATGGGGCTGGCATCATCAGCTTCCCTGCGCAGAGTAGATTCAGCCGTCCTCTCTCATTTCCCCGGTTCTTTTACTTCTGTTGATGCCTTTTCTCTCCCTGCGGTGCAATAGCCCACAGTATCACTTCCGGCATCCCAGTTTATGTATTCCTGGTTTTATCATATCCCCTCCCGAGCTGGCCCTAAATTGACCCAGTCACTTTAAAGGAAAACAGAGTATCCTCAAGACTCACAATGGTTTCACAATTTTTCTTCCCGATGACCTCAAGTCTAATACCTTGAGTAAGGTAGTTCCTAAGTAAAAGTTGATTTTGTTTGCTGGTTTCTTTATCTATATGTCTGTTTCCCTCTGCTACCCTACCAGGATGCAATTTGCTTTGTTTCATCATTCTCACTAGGATATATGTTTAAGGATGCTGCATTTCTTATAGATTCTTAATATCTTTTGGAATTATCCTCACACATGCATTCTAGTATGGATTAACCTTCCCTAATAGTTTGTAAGTAGTCATGCATCATTTCTTGCCCAGGATTATCCTAGTTTATGTTTATTGTCCTGGCATAACTATTAAATATGTCCACTTTCACTGTAAAATCTTTCCCAGTTTGGACAACATATTGTAGAGCAATTCTGGTTTTAAGTCACTTTAGGTTTGGACCTCCCCTGTGTGCTCCATGCTGATGTGCTCTCACACCTCACTGGCTGGCCCCCTTTGCAGTTGTGGGGCCAGGCACACTTGTGGCAGATAGGCTCTAGGAGTTGGGGCTACTCCCAGCGGACAATAGCTCTTACTGAAAAGTTGCCTAACTTTACAAGAAGAGAACTGAGAGAAGTCTGTCAACTATGGTTCCTTGTGAGAGTGAGAAGCTGTCACCCATGAGGACCCAAGGCAATCAGGTATAGGCCAGACATGGATGCTCAGGCCAACAGAAGTTCCAGGAGTCAGCCAGCTGGTAATTGGGTCTCAGGGTCAAGTCTCTGGTCTCTGGTGGCAGGAGGAGTTAGGGAAGGGACCAGGAAACACTCAGGGTGGAACACACCAGAGATGGTACTCAGACACTATCCAGAAACCCCAAGGCTTGATAGACAGTGATAAAAACTCAGTCTGATGCCCTCAGGGCTCAGTTGGAGCCTGAGAAATGCCCCTGACATGAAGCCAGATTTTATTCTTGAAAACAAGGTGAAGTTGATCCTGCATATACACACAGAGAGCATGAGGCTCCAGTTGGGTGGGCAATAGAAACTCAGAAGAAGGCAGGACCTGAATATATGCCTCTATAACTTCAGTCATGGAGGATCATCTCCACAACTTCTTGCTGTCATATCCTTATACCATCTAACACTTGTCACAGAAAGTAACTGTAAAAATAAGTGCAACAAACACAAAGCATTATCATCTACAGATGTAGGCAAACAGATGAAGGAGTCAGAAAACTTGAAGGCAGGGCAATGGAAATTATTGAATCTGCGAACAGAAAGGAAAGATTGAAAGGAAATGAAGAGAGTCTAAGGGACCCATGGGACACTATCAACTGGAACTACTTGTGTAATGTGGGGGTCCCAGAAGGAGAAGAGAGACAGAAAGAGACATAGAAAATATTTGAAGAAATAATGGCTGAAAATTCCCAATTGATGAAAGACCTGAATATAAGCACCAAAGAAGCCATTATAATCAAACTTTCAAAAGACAAAGGCAGAGAATCTTGGAAGCAGCAAGAGAAAAGCAAATCATTACATACAAGTAATCCTCAATAAGATTATCAATAGATTTCTCATCTGAAACTTTGGAGGCCACAGATACTGGACTTATATATTCAAAGCATTAAAAGAAAAGTTTTTAACCCAGAATTTTATATCCAGCAAAACTGTCCTTCAAAAGTGAGATATTAAAACATTCCCAGATGAACAAAACCTGAGGGAGTTTGTGATCACTAGCCTAATCCAGCAAGAAACACGTAAGGCAGTTCTGCAAGATGAAATGAAAGTACACTAGCCCAGGTGCCCAGTCAGGGCACGTGCCTGGGGTGCACAAGAGGCAACCACACATTGACATTTTCCTCCCTCCCTCCCTCCCTCCCTTCCTCTCTCTCTAAAAATCAATAAATAAAATCATTAAATAAATAAATAATTTTTAAAAAAAGAAAGTATACTAGACAGTACCTCAAAGCCATGAGGAGAAATAAAGATCTCAATAAAAGTAAAGCCATGGCCAATTATAAAAGTAATCATATTGTAACAGTGGTTTGTAACTGCATTTTTCTACATGATTTAAAAGACTAATACATTTTAAAATATTATTAGTGTTTTAAAAATATTATTTTTAAAATATATTTTATTGATTATGCTATTATAGTTGTCCCATTTCCCCCCCTTCATTCCCCTCCACCCTGCACACCCCCTCCCACCCACATTCCCCCCTTTAGTTCATGCCCATGTGTCATAAGTTCTTTAGCTTCTACATTTCCCACACTATTCTTGCCCTCCCCCTGTCTATTTTCTACCTACCATCTATGCTACTTATTCTCTGTACCTTTTCCCCCTCTCTCCTCCTCCCACACCCCTATTGCTAACCCTCCATGTGATCTCCATTTCTGTGGTTCTGTTCCCATTCTAGCTGTTTGCTTAGTTTGCTTTTGCTTTTGTTTTAGGTGTGGTTGTTAATAACTGAGTTTGCTGTCATTTTACTGTACATGTTTATCTTCTTTTTCTTAGATAAGTCCCTTTAACATTTCACAGAATAAGGGCTTGGTGATGATGAACTCCTTTAACTTGACCTTATCTGAGAAGCACTTTATCTGCCCTTCCATTCTAAATGAAAGCTTTGCTGGATAGAGCAATCTTCGATGTAGGTCCTTGACTTTCATGACTTGGAATATTTCTTTCCAGCCTCTTCTTGCCTGGAAGGTCTCTTTTGAGAAATCAGCTGACAGTCTGATGGGAACTCCTTTGTGGGTAACTGTCCCCTTATCCCTTGCTGCTTCTAGAATTCTCTCCTTCATGTTAATCTTGGCTAATGTGATTATGATGCACCTTGGTGTGTTCCTCCTTGGGTCCACCTTCTTTGGGACTCTCTGAGCTTCCTGGACTTCCTGGAAGACTATTTCCTTTGCCAGATTGGGGAAGTTCTCCTTTATTATTTGTTCAAATAAGTTTTCCACTTGTTGCTCTTCCTCTTCCCCTTCTGGTACCCCTATAATTTGGATGTTGGGATGTTTAAAGATGCCCTGGAGGTTCCTAAGCCTCTCCTTATTTTTTTGAATTCTTGTTTCCTCCTTCTTTTCTGTTTGATTGTTTCTTTCTTCCTTCTGGTCCACTCCATTGATTTGAGTCCCAGTTTTCTTCCCATCACTGTTGGTTCCCTGTGCATTTTCCGTCATTTCACTTAGTGTAGCCTTCATTTTTTCATCTAATTTATGACAAAATTCAGCCAATTCTGTGAGTATCCTGATCATCAGTGCTTTGAACTGTGCATCTGATAGATTGGCTATCTCTTCATCACTTAGTTGTATTTTTTCTGGAGCTTTGATCTGTTCTTCCGTTTGGGTTATTATTATTATTATTTTTTGTCTGGTCATGCCTGTTACATATGAGGGGTGGAGCCTTAGGTGTTCACCAGGGTGGGTCAACCCAGTCACTGGTTTGTGATGCTGTATGTGGGGGAGGGGTCCGAGAGGGAACAATGACGCTTGCTCCACTCTCTGCTGGATTTCAGCCCCTTCTGCTGCTTCCCCTAAGCAAACTGGGCCCTTCTGGTGCTGATCCCCAGTGGGTGGGTTTGTGTATGTTCTAGGACCCTGTGGGTCTCTCCAACAAACTCTCCTGTGAGGCTGGGAGTGTCTCCTGGCACCTCAACCCCCACAGGTGTTTTCAATCTATATTTTGAGGCTTTATGTCCCTGCACTGGAGCCCCAGGTTGCGCGGTCTGTCTTGCTCCCCAGTTTCACCTCGTTTATCTGCAAGCGAATGTGGGACCACCCAGTTTGCCAGCCATCTTGTGTGCCTCACTGGGTCTGCCTGCTGCCACCCAGTGCCCGGGATCTTCCAGCCACCACTTGCGCATCCAGGGTCTTCCCGCTGCTGCCTTGTGTGCCAGGGGTCCATAAGCCACCACTTTTTTTGCCGCAACCCCTCTCTGCTCGGCCACCCGACTCCACCCCTCCTAGCGGTCTGGATGAATGTGTCTATTTTAACTCCTTGGTTGTCGGACTTCTGTACAGTACAATTTTCTGTCAGTTCTGGTTGGTTTTTTGTTTCTAAATTTTTGTTGTTCTTATTTTGGTTGTGCAAGGAGGTACAGTGTGTCTACCTATGCCTCCATCTTGGCTGGAAGTCCCCTAAAAATATTATTTTTTAAAGATGTTATTTGTGTGGAAACTACCTCCACATAATCAAAGTCATATATGACAAACCAACAGCAAACATTATACTCAATGGTGAAAGACTGAAAGCTTTCCCACTGAGATTAGGAACAAGGCTCAGATGCCTGATTTCACCACCTCTATTCAATACAGTACTGGAAATTTTAGCCAGAGCAATTAGACAAGAAAGGGAATAAAAGGCATCCAAATTGCACTCCAGCTGGTGTGGCTTTAGTGGATTGAGCACTGGTTTGCAAACCAAAGGTTCATTGGTTCCATTCCCAGTCAGGGCACTGCCTGGGTTGTGGGCCAAGTCCCCTAGTGTGAGGCATGTGAGAGACAGCCAAACATGATTTCTCTCCCTCTCTTTCTCCCTCCCTTTCCTCTGCCTAAAAATAAATATATTTTTTTAAATGCATCCAAATTGGAAAGGAAGAAATAAAATTATCTCTGTTTGCAAATGATATAATCCTATATATTTAAACTCTAGAGATCTCACCAAAAACCCTGTTAGAACTAATAAATAAATTTGGCAAAGTAGCAGGATAAGATCAACGCGCAGAAATCAGTTGCATTTCCATACATGAACAATAAACAATTGGAAAAGGAAATTAGAAAAACAATTTCACTTACAATTGCAGCAAAAAGAATAAAATACTTAGGAATTAACTTAACCAAGGAGATGAAAGACTTGTACAATGCAAACTATGAAATAGTACTGAAAGAAATTAAAAGATACATACATTAATGGAAACACATCCTATGTTCATGGATTAGAAGACTTAATATTGTTAAAATGTCAGTAATGCCCAGAATGATATACAGGTTAATTCAATCCCTATCCAAACCCCAATTATGTTTTCTGCAGAAATAGAAAAACTCATCCTAACTGTATAAGAACAACAATTAAAAAAAAAAAAAAGAAAGAAAAACTCATCCTAAAATTCATGTGGACTTTCAAGGGACCCCTGAATAACCAAAAACATCTTTTAAAAAAAAAGCAAAATTAGAGAACTCACAGTTTCTGATTTCCAAATTTACTACAAAGCTACAGCAATCAAAGGAATAGAATAGAGAGCCCAGAAGAAAACTCTTGCATATATGATCAAATATTTCTGACAAGGGTGCCAGTAAAAGGACAGGCTTTTCAACAGATGGTGCTGGAAAACTGGACATCCGCCTGCAAAAGTATGAAGTTGGACCCTTACCTAAGACCATTTACAAAAATTAACCTCAGATGGACCAAGGACCTGGATGCAAGAACCAAAACAACAAAACTCCTCGAAGAAAACATTGGAGAAAAGCTTTATGACATTGGATTTGATGATGATTTCATGGATATGACACCAAAGGCATGGGCAACGTGAGAAAAAATAGACCAACTGGGCTTCAATGGAAATTTTTCACTTTGTACATCAAAAGACACAATCCACAGAGCAAAATGCAGTCTAACTAATGGGAGGAAATATTTGTAAATCATATATCTGATAAGGATTGATATCCAGAATATATAGAGAACTTCTAAAATTCCACAACAAAAAAACAACCAACCAGAATTAAAATGGGCAAAGGATTTCCATAGATATTTCTCTAAAGAAGAGGCACACATGGCCAATGAGCACATGAAAGATGCTCATCATCACTAATCATTAGGGAAATACAAATCAAAATTAGGATGAGATGCTGCTGCATGCTACACCAGTAGGATGTCTACTCTCATAAACCAAACACACACACACACACACACACACACACACAAGAGTTGAAGAAGGTAAAAATGGTTCAGCCACTGTGGAAAATTGTGTGGTATGTCCTCAAAAAATTAAAAATGGAATTTGCGTAAGATCCAGCAATTCCACTGGATTAAAAGAATTAAAAGCAGGGTGTCAGAGTGATATTTGTCCACCCATGTTCATAGCAGCATTATTCACAATGGCTAAAATGTGGAAGCAACTCAAGCATCCATCAATGGATAAATGGGTACAGAAAATGCAATCTACACACAATGAGATGTTATTCAACCTTAACAAGAAAGGAAATTCCAACACATGCCACAACATGGATGAACCTTGAGGACTTCATGGTACATGAAATAAAGCAGTCACAAAAAGACAAATGCTGTGTGACTCCACTTATATGAGGTACACAGAGTAGTCAAATTCATAGAGACAGAAGGTAGGACGGTGGGTTCCAGGGGCAGGTGGAGGGGGAATGGCAGTTACTGTCCAATGGGCACAGAGTTGTAATTTTTTGAGATAAGAGTTACAAAGATGGATAGTGGTAATGGTTGGGCAACAATGTGACTATATTTAACACCACTGAACTGTTCACTTAAAAATGGTTATGGTAGTACATTTTTATTTTGTGTGTTTTACCATAATGTCAAAAAAAAAAAAATTGCAGTCCAATACTCAGTGGATCCACATTGCCCTCTGCAGAAGGCCTGAGTTTAGGCGACATCGGAGAAATGTTGAAACCAGATGAGACAGAATTGCAACTCTTTTCTTTGATCAGAAATATCAGAAGGGAATCTCTTTGACATCCACAGCGGCATGTCTGTGCCCTCCCCACTTAGACCCAGGCCATCCTTGGGAGAAGATGGCTGGATTCGTTACTTTGCACAAGTCTGTTCCTGACACATGCTTAGTTGACTCACAGAGGGGCGTCTGTTTTATAAGTGAGCTTATGAAACAGGGATTCCTGTCCCCAGGAAGCATAAATGACTCTCCCAATTATTTTGACTCTCAGGGGATCCTGCCTCCTGCTCCTCGAGTTTCTCTTCCCCAGGAGAAGGCATTTTCTAAAACTCTGTCCTTAACCTCTGTATCTCCAGCTACAGGCAAATCAAAAATTTTAGAAGAGATTCCCCCATCACCCTCTCAAAGAAGAATGGAAACTTATTCCTCTGTGCAGGTCAGCGACCCCTGCCCTGAGGCCCGGGAGAAGCTGCAGGAGATGTGTCGCCACATGTGAGCACCACAGTGGTTGGGGGTGGGTGGGAGAGAAGGGCACATCTGCCAGTTGTCAGTGTGCATAAAGGGGAAGTCACAAAAGTACCTGAGTGTCAGGCAGTGTCAGGTACCTGGTGCCCCTAACAGCAGTGACAGGGTGATGGCCTATCCCCAGCCCTTCACAATCCTTTCCAGTCCTTATACAGTCTTATAAGGAACATGGATGTTTGCCCATTTTGTGGGTGAGGAAACTGAGGCATTGCTTGAGTTCCCATAGTTTGGTGGGTCTGACCCCAAGGCATTGACCTTGGTGTCCTCACCAGTGATACGCCTTTACAGGACTTCTTACCATACACATGTAGAATTTGTGCCCTGAATTTTTCTTTCTTGAAATAACCTGTTAGGGTTCTCCTACAAAGCAAAGAAACACCTCTCAAAACAAACAAAAAATGTTGACATGGCTAATTAGTGATATTTATTTATGATTTTATGGGTCCCAATAAGTCCTAGCAAGCTAAGTCTCTATGTCTCTGAAGGCCCAGACCCTGGGCCATAAAGAACTTAAAACTTAGTCACATCTAAGCCATATATGTCTTGGGTTCCCTGGCTCTTCAGTATTACTGCAGATACAGAACATGGGTAAAAGGAAGCCACTCAGTTTTGCTCCTTTGACACTCTGGAAGGAAGCTCTCTCTCCCTGTAACCTCAGGACTGGAGCGTGAGCAAAGCCACCATTTCCCCCAGACTCCCCTTCTGCACACAGCCTCTCTCCATGGGTCTTCACCTAGCACTGAAGGTGGACAGGACTGATCTCAAAGCTGTACCAGTCCCTTCCCAGTTCTTCCTGGAATTACTGACTTTAAGGATGAGGAGTATGGGGTGGGAACAGGTACTTCTGGGACAGGGAAATGGCATGGGAGTCTTGGAAGCCAGGGTGGGGCTGTAGAGAACCTCCCTGGTGAGTGAGAGCCAAGTGGCTAGAAGATACGTTGCCTCCTTCCCTGCAGAGAAGCCGAAAGAGCCTCGTGGAAAGGGAAGAATGTCTTCTACCCCATGGTCTTACGCAACTATAGGATAAAGGTGCCTTATCATCCAACATCGACCCCGAAAGGGGATGCTCAGACCCCAAGCTCCCAACACCCTAACTCTTCTGGTGCTCAGGTTTCTACTGCCGTCCTTCACCAGCCTCACATCTCCCGTTCTCACTTCGGCCGGCAGTCTCAGGAGTGGAAAGGAGCCAAGAAGACCATCAAGTTTCATTACTCCTTCTACGATGGGTCTTCCTTTGTTTAGTATCCTTTTATTTGGGGCTGCTCCCTTGTCCCCAGCCACCCAGCCACAGAGAACTTCTGGGCCAGAAAAAGCCTAAGTATTACTTTGGTTTTTCAATTAATCCAAGAATCCTGGTGACAGGTCGTCCAGGGTATTAAGAGTTTGTCCAGGTCACAAAGGGCTCCCTTTGGAGAAGAGCTGGGTGGGAAGCAGCAGAGCAGGAAGTTGCCTTGGACCCCTGTGTTCCTTGCAGGGGTCCTTCACCCGCTCCCCAGCGTGTGCTGGAACTGGTCCAGGACCACAAACACCCAACCCATTTGGCAGCAAGGCTGCAGTCAGAGAGGGTGGAACATTTACTCCAGGTTTTGCAGTCTGATTTGATGAGACATCAAAGAGGGGAGACACTTGGCCGTTTTTCATTCTTGTCCCTTCATTGTAGGGATGGGTAGTGTGACTCAATGTCACAAAAGGAATTTGGTGGCAGAGCCAGGCCTGGATTCAGGGCTGCCTCACCTCCATTTAGGGCCCCCTCCCTGGCACCATTTTTATGCCTTTCAGGATTGTTTTCTCCAGCAGAGAGCAGAGTAGAGAGGAGGGAAGTGCCCTGTGATAAAACCACAGGGCACTCAGTGCCCCCTGCCTTTGGAGAATAGGGCAGCTCTCTGAGCTGTCAAACAGGCTGCCCAGACAAGCCTGCTTTGCCACACCCCCCTCAATTCACTTTGATCTCCTCTCCACTGAACTGGGAATTCAGAATTTAAGTGCCCTGTCAAAGGAGTCCTATTGTTCCTCCAACTGTAAATGAGTCCATTCATCACACTCTGCTCGGCCCTGCTTCTAATGCGCCCTGTGATATCGAACACAGTAAACTGCTTCTAGGACAGCTGCTGCTCCCTACGGGTCATGGGGCTTCTCCCTCCCTCCTTTTATCACTGTACAGTGCATCAAATAGGATCATTCCCCTGAGCTCCTCATGAAGCTGTGTCTGTGAATTAGGTTGCTGTCAGTGGAACCAGAGAGGGTAGACTATTTACAATCAGGACCCAGCACCAGCCTGCTGAGACACATGTTCTCTCACCTGCCTCAGAGTGCCAGCCCAACCAGGGTGGGACCACACAGAGCCTGCAGGCCACTGCTTCTGGCATGCTTGACTCATAGCCCAACAATGAACACACCCTGGCAATTAATGTGTTTCCTCTACGGGAGTCCCAAGAGGTCTGGGTTTGGGGCCTAGTTCTTCTTGGTGACTGTGCACAAGTCACTTTATCTCTCTGGGCCTCACTTCCCTCCATTATAAGATGAGGAAGTTGGACCCAGTGATCTGGAAGGAGAAATTCTGTGCTGCTGTGTTCAAATGGTTAAAACACGATGCCACCGTTGGATCCCTCTTGAGGGAAGAAAACGTTCGGAAACACTTCCCTCACCTCATGTCTTCTACAGAACAGTAGGCTCAGCAGTTGATTCTGTTTTCACAGAGATACTGGGCAAAGCTCTCAGGTAGAAATGATATATCCAAAATCTCCAAGCCCTGATCGGTTTGCACTTGTCAGCATCAGACCCCAGAGCCATCCCAGAATTCATTTCATTTGGGTTGTCAGCATCTGCCTGGATCTCTTCCCTCAATCTCTGATTTCCCACCAAACTTCGCTCAAAGCCTTTTTTCGTCTGAAGCTATAAGCTCACCACATTGAAATAAAGATATAAACCTTAATCACTGTGTGTTCAGTAGTGTGCTCAGCACTGTTCCTTTAGGGATTTGTTGAACACTCCTAACCATTGTGTGAGGTAATCATTTTTTTAAATATGGCAAAATGCACATAACATCAAATTTACCATTTTAACCATTTTGACGTGTATAATTTAAATGGCGTTAAGTGCATTCACAATTGTATACAACCATCACCACTATTTAATTTCAGACTTTTTCATCACCCCAAAAGGAAACCCAATACCTAGCAACCACTCCCATTTCCCTTCCCCTGCCCTCTCTGGAGACAGCCAATCTTTTCACCTCTATGTATTGGCCTATTCAAGGTTATTTCATCTAAGTAAAATCATACAATATGTGGCCTTTTGTATCTGGCTTCTTTTACGTAGCATAATGTTTGCAAGGTTCTTCCACATTGTACAGCTTACCCTTGAACATAGCAGGTTTTAACTGTGAATGTCCACTTAAATGTGGATTTTTTTTCACTTAACTCATTCAGTTCAATTGTCCCTGCTCAGTTTAATTGACTGGTGTTCAATTGACCATTGCAGTTCAAACTTGTGTTGCCAAGGATCAACTAGAGGCTGGGAATCCTTGAATGTGGAGGGCCAAGTTAAGTTGTATGCAGATTTTCCACCGCACAGGCAGTCGGCACCGCCGAACCCCCGCATAGTCCGAGGGTCAGGTGCTTAGTCCGTAGTATGCACCAGTGCTTCGTTCCTTTCTCCAAAGAAATGGGGGGGTGGGGTGAAACTCACATGACATAAAAGTGATTCTTTTAACATTTATAATTCAGTGCCATTTAGTCATTTAGTATATTTACAGTGTTGTGCAACCACAACCTCCATCATGTTCAGAAATCTTTTTGTCACCCCAAAAGAAAACCCTACACCCCTTAAGCATTCACTCCCTCTCTCCCCCTACCCCAGCCCTGAGATCACCAGTGTGCTTCCTGTGAATTTGCCTGTTGTGGACATCTCATATGCATGGACTCCTACAATATGTGGCCTTTTGTGTCCAGCTTCTTTCACTTAATGTTTTCAAGGTTTGTATGTGTTGTAGCAGACATCAGAATTTCTTCCCTTTTGGCTGAATAATATTTTATTATTTGGATTATACCACTTTAAAAAAATTCATTCCTACCTTGGCCAGGTGGCTCCAGTTGGTTGGAGCAACATCCCATACACCAGAAGGTTGTAGGTTTGATTCCCAGTCAGGGCACATACCTAGGTTGCGGGTTCAATCCCTGGTCTGGGTGCATATAGGATTGATGTTTCTCACATCAGTGTATCAATGTTTCTCTCTCTCTCCGTGTGTGTGTGTGTGTGTGTGTGTGTGTGTGTGTGATTTCCCCATCCCCCAGACCCTTCCTATCTTTCTACAATCAATAAACATATCCTCAGGTGAAGATTTAAAAAATTCATTCTTTCATTTATGGACATTAGGTTGTTTCCATGATTTGGCTATTGTGACTAATCCTGCTATGAACATTCTTATAGAAATTTTGGTTTGCACACCTGTTCTCAATTCTTTTGGTTCTATACCTAAGAGTGGAATTACTGGGTCCTATGGTAATTCTCTGTTTAATTTATTGAGAAACCTCCAAAATGTTTTCCATACTGGCTGCACCATTTTATAGTCCCCTCAGCAATGTATGAGATTCCAATTTCTTCGCATCCTTGACTATACTTGATATTTTTCAGTTTTTTAATTCCAGCCATTCCAGTGGGTGTGAACTGATATCCCATTATGGTTTTAACTTGCATTTGCCTAACAGCTAATGATTTCGGGCATCTTTCTGTGCCTTCTTTTTTTGTAGAAATATATATTCAAGTCCTTTGCCATTTGTTGACTTTTTTCTTGTAAGAGTTATTTATATATTGTGGATACTAGACTTTTATCAGATATAAGATTTGCAAATATTTTTTCCTATACAGTGGTGTATCTTTTCACACTCTTGATAGCATCCTTTGGTATGCAAAGTATTTTATTTTGATGAAGCCAATTTTTCTATTTTTTTTTGTTTCTTGTACTTGGTTTTTATATCTATGAACACTGCTTATTCCTATGCTTTCTTCTAAAAGTTTTATAGTTATAGCTCTTACATATAGGCTTTTGATACCTTTGTAGTTGATTTTTGCATTTTTTGAACGGTGTGAGATAAGGGTCCAACTTCATTCTTTTGCATGTGATATCCAATTGTCCCAGAACTATTTGTTGAAGAGACTATTATTTTCCCATTTGAATGGTCTTGGAACCCTTATTAAAAATTAATTGACCATAGATGTATTACTTTATTTTTTGACTCTCAAGTCTATTCCGTTGGTCTATATGTATATTATTATGCAAGTACCACACAGTTTGATTCTTGTGGCTTTGTAGTCAGTGTTAAAATCAGGAAATATGAGTCCTTCAACTTTGTTCTTTTTTCCAAGATTATTTTGGTTATTTGGGATCCCTTGCAATTCTATGTGAACTTTAGGATCAAGTTTTCTATTTCTGTGAAGAAGATTGGTGAAATTTTGATAGAGATTGCATTGGTTCTTTTGATCACTGTGAGGAGTATTGCCATTAACAATATTGATTCTTCTAATTCATGAATACTAGCAATAAATGATCTGAAATGCTGTAAGTACAACAACAGTAAAAAAAGCAATGAACAAAAGGAAGTGATATCATTTACAATAGCATTAAAAAGGAAAGAATACTTTGGAATAAATTTAACCATAAAGGTGTGAAACTTGTTCACTGGAAACTAAAAAATATTCTTGAAATAAATTAAGGAAGACTGAAATGAGTGGAAAGATATCCTGCGTTTTTTAAGGACTACTGATTTTCATGTGTTGATCCTGTGTCCTATAACTGTGCTTTGTATGTTTCTAGCAACAGGTCCTTGTCATCTAGGTTATCTAACTTGTGGATGAACAATTGTTCACATAATTCTCTTATGATCTGTTTATTTCTGTGAGGCCATCAGTAATGTCTTCACTTTCATTTATACTTTCAGAAACTTGAGTTTTCCTTTGTTCTCAGTTAGTCTAGCTGGCGATTGGTGAATTTTGTTAATCGTTTCAAAGACCTATTATGTTTTTTGTTGGTTCTCTCTTGTTTTACTATTCACTATTTTGTTTTTCTTTGCTCTAATCTTTATTTCCTTCCATCTGCTAACTTTAGTTTTAATTTGCTCTTTCTTTTTATAGTTCATTAAGGTGGAAGTTTGGGTTATTAATTTGATATCTTTCTTCTCCTTTAATGCCAGTACTCATAGCTATAAATTTCTTTCTGAGCACTGCTTTTACTTTATCCCGTAAGTTTTGGTATGCTGTGTTTTTATTTTCATTTATCTTATTTTTTTCAATTTTCTTTGTGATTTGTTCTTTATCCATTGGTTGAGTGTATTGTTTAATTTCCATCTATTTGTGAATTTTTCCAATTTCCTTCTGCCAGTGACTTCTCGTTTCATTGTGTTGAAATATACTTTTTATAGTTGTGATCTTTTAAAATTTATTGAGAGTTGTTTTGTGGTCTAGCATATTGTCTATACCAGAGAATGATCCTCGTGGTCTTGAGAAGAATATGTGTTTTGCTGTTGTTGGATAGGATACTCTGTGTATGCCAGTGAGGTTTAGTTGGTTTATAATATGTTCAAGTCCTGTATTTCTTTTTGATTTTCTGTCTAACTGTTCTATTCATTATTGAAAGTGAGGTAGTAAAGTCTTCAACTCTTATTATAGTATTTATTTTTTAATTCTGTCAATTTTTGCTTTATATAACTTAAGGCTCTGTTGGTAGGTATGTATATGTCTATGACTGTTATATACTCTTGAGGCCTTGGGCATTTTCTGAATATGTAGTTCCCTGTTTGTCTCTTGTGAAAGAATTTTTACTTAAAATTTGTTTTATCTGATATCAATAAAGCCAACTTTGTTCTCTTTTGGTTACATTTTGCATGGAATATCCCTTTTCATCATTTTACTTTTAACCTAGTTGTGTCTTTGGCTCTAAAGTGTCTTATAGACAACATATATGTATATTCTGCTTTTTGAATCCATTCTCACAATCTCTTTGTTTGGAGAATTTAATCCATTTATATTTACAGTAATTGCTGATATGAAAAAGCTTAATTATGCCATTTTAAAAATATTTTATATCTTTTTTTTGTTCTTCAGTTCCTCCATTACTGCCTTCTTTTGTGTTTGATTTTTTTTTTTGTAGGACAACATTTTGATTCCCTTCTTATTTTCTTTTCTCCATATTTGCAAAGTTATTTTCTTGGTGGTTATCCTGGTATAATGGGTTGAATAGTGTCTGTCAAAAATTTATGTTCACTTGAAACTTCCGAATATGACCATATTTAGAAATAGAGTATTTGCAGATGTAATTATTAAGTTAAAATGTAGCCATATTGGGTTATTGTGGGCCATAATGCAAGAAGAAAAAACAGAGTTACACTCAGAATAATTAAGGCCATGTAATGACTGAGATAGAGATTATAATGGTGCATTTGTAAACCAAGGAATGTCAAAGATTCCTGACAACCACTAGAAATTATGAAGAGGCAAGGAAGGATTCTTCTCCAGAGCCTCCAAAAGCATGACCCTGTCACCACCTTGCTAGTCCCCAGAACTATGAGATAATAAATTTCTGCTGTTCAAGTGGCTTAATTACAGGAGCCCCAAGAAACTAATGTACTTGATTACGACAACTGACAACAAACTAGTTTGAATTAATACTAACTTAGCCTTAACAGTATGCAAAACTCAGCTCCTATATAGTGTATTCCTCCTCCATTATGTTGTTGTTATCAGAAATTACATCTTTATATAGACGTATGTCATTAACATAGGTTTATAATTATCACTTTATGCATTTGTTTTCTTCAAATCACATAGGAAAGAAAGAGGAATTATAAACCAAAAATACTGTAATCCTGGCTTTTATATTTACTTATATAGTTACTTTACTGGTGTTCTTTATTTCTTTGCATGTCTGTGAGTTACTGTCAGGTGGCCTTTCATCTCAGCCTGAAGGACTTCTTTTAACATTTCTTGTAATGATGAACTTCCTCAGCCTTTATCTGGAAAGTCTTAATTTCTCCTTAATTTTTCAAGGATAGTTTTGCTTAATATAGAATTCTTGGTTGACTGCTATTTTTCTTTCAGCTCTATAATTATTCCATCATACTGCCTTTTGGCCTCCATGGTTTCTTATGATAATTGGCCATCAGTCTTGTTGAAGATCCCTTGTACATGACAAGTTTCTTTTCTCTTGCCTCTTGCAGCATTTCCTGTGTCTTTGCCTATTGGCAGTTTGATGATAATGTCTCAGGGTGGCTCTCTTTGAATTTATCCTACTTGGAATTTGATGAGCTTATTGATTAAATAATGGATGAAAACTCCCCAAATTTTATGAAAGACTGATGTCTTTCATAAAATTTGGGGAGTTTTCATCCATTATTTTTTCAAATATTTTTCTGCCTTCTTTCACTCCTCTTCTTCTGGGGCTCTTGTTATGCATATGTTGGTTGACTTGATAATCACCCACAGATCTCCAAGTCTCTGTTTGCTTTTCCTCATCTTTTTTTTTTTTTTTTCAGTGCCTCAGACTGGATTTCAATTACTCTTATCTTCAAGTTCATTGATTCTTTCTTCTACTGTACCATTCTACTGATAAACCCATATGGTGAATTTTTTCATTTTATTTGTTATACAATTCAGCTTCAGAATTTCTGTTTGGTTACTTTTTATAATTTTTGTTAATTTTTTAGCAGTTTGTGGGAAAGGGTCAAGAGGATCCTGGTACCACTCCCTGAAATTTTTCTGTCTGACGTACTTCTGAAATTCCTACGAACAGGATAGTGGCAGCCCATACCATATCCCTCTTAGCTGGCACCAGTGCTTGTTTGGGTCTCTTGGGAAGTAATGAGCAAGTACACACTGACTTCTCTCCTCGATTGGTCAGAAGAGGAGGCAGCCCACCAGCACTAGAAATATCACTAGCCTCAATTGAGATACTGGCTCTACCACTTCCTTGTGCTGTGATGTGAGGCAGACCATTTCTTTGCACCTTGGATTTCTCAGCTGTAGAGTGATCAGGTCATCTTGGTTTGCCCAAGATTTTCCTGGTTTTAACAATGAAAGTCCCACCTCCCAGGAAACCCCTCAGATGCAGGGAAACCCTACTCATCTCTGAGATGGAGATGATAATATTTACCACTGGGTGGTTTTGAGGAATAGAAAGAAGATGCAGGAAAGCACCAGAGGCATGGTAAGTTCCACAGTCATTTAGTAATTTCTTATGCAAAGTGCAGGGAGGGTCTTTGAAAACTGGGAATGATGTATCATTAAGCTAACACTTAGACTTGTAGACTTGCTTTCCATGGGTCACCTGAGAGAAGAACCTGGAGAACTTTTTGTTAGTTCTACTTAACCATTTTTGCCAGCTATCCCTCCGGAAACATTGCCCTGTGTCAGATCCCCACGTGCTGCCGAGGGAGAACCATCACCTGCCTCTTTAATGACACACCAAACTTCTCTTTCCTGGCCCTGTTCAATGCTGAAGGCCAGGGCTGCGTTCACCACAACCTAAAGGCCCGGTGAGTGGGTTGGGGAAATCATGGCCCCATGTAAGTACCTCTGGGGGTAACAAAGGGGTCCCTAAGGTGGCAACTAGGAGACTCTGAGGAAAGGAGCAACCAGGCAATGTCCAGAGGCTAAGGGAAGCAGTAAGGCGGTGCCTGCTGCAACATAGGTACTTCAAAGCCCTCACTTGCTATATCTGTCATAGCCAATGGGAATGGCAATTCTGTAAGACCTACTCCACTTGTATCCCTGTAGCACTAAGACCTTGAGTGTCAGCTAGATTCATGGAACAATGCTTTTGTGGAAAGAAATGTTTTACACCAGGTAAGAGTGAAGGAGAGGCCACAGGCACCACATTTTGGCTGGCACACATTTTTGCCAGCCAGACGTTGATTTTGCCTGGCCTTTCATAAGGAACTGTTCTTGGAGGAAATGACTTACCTTCATGTTAAAGATCAGTGGTGTCAAACTCATTTTCATCAGGGGTCACATCAGCCTTGCGGTTGCCTTCAAAGAGCCGAATGTAATTTCAATTCCTTAACAGTTAAGGAGTAGTTACATTTATACAGTCCTAAAATTATTTCAGCCATTTGAAGGCAACTGTGAGGCTGATGTGGCCCCCAGTGAAAATGAGTTCGACACCCCTGTTAAAGATGTTCCCATTTTGATGCTTAAGGTCTTGTATATGCAAGTTCCTGGGCAACAGGGCACATATTCCATTTCTGTCCCTCTTGGGTTTGGCCTAAGTCACTATCATCTCCCTCAGACCTGCCCTTCCCAGCAAATTCTACCATTAGCATCAACAGGTATAATGGGGCCTCAGACCACATTAGGCAGGGGAAGTGAGGCTGCCTGCAGAACTCTATGCTTCCTCCAGCTGGGAGAGAATTTCAGAGCCCTGCCTGCCTACAGCCTGTAGTGATGAGGGCTTCCTTCAGGGGCCTGATGGCAGCTCCTCACCTATGTGTCTCTCCTAGCCGCCCATATGTCTTGATCTTGGATGAGGAAGGCGGGACCACCAATGACTACAAGGGCTATGCAGTTCACAAGTGGAGCTGGGCTTCTAAGACAGAGACTTTGCTTTCCCTGGAATATAAGGTAGGGGTTGGCAGCACAGGTAGGGTGGCCTTGGCAGCCTTCCCTGGGCTGCTCAGCATCAGGCTACCAGAGGGCTACCTGTAATACAAGAGCCCTGCTCTCCAGGATCTTGTAATCACACTCAGAGGTCCCTAAGTTGGTGGGCAGTGGTCCAGGGCTGGCTAAAGTGGACTTTTCACCAACCTACAGCAACTGTTGGCTGTGTACAAACCTTTTTTGGTAATATCCTTTCTATGTTATTTTTATTATTAATACTATTACATTTGATAGTTTAAATGTCCATTATTTTAGGAAGTAACTATTATAATAGTTGATAGTTTTATTTGTAATGCCTATATGTGGCAAAAAGAATAATTAGCAATTCTATGTTTGTCTCTCTAGTTTTTGTTTTTATAATTTTGCTATCTGTGAAATTAAAAAACCTGGGAGTCAATGGTGGCTAATAAACCCAAACTTATTTTTTTTCTTTCATTGGGTTGTTCAAACAGGCATTAATCAATTATTTACTGATTAATCAATGTTGAATTACTAATACTAAATATTAAATTTAATTTCTTAATATAGTAATTAAGTGTGCTTATCACTTTAAGCCTGAGTTCCTCATCTTTAGCACTAGTGACATTTGGGGATGGATAATTTTAGCGACATCTCACTAGATGCTAGTGTAGTACACTCTCCTCCAGCTATGATAATCAAAATATGCCACCAGATATTGCCAAATGTTCCCTGCGGGTCAGAATTGCCCCTGGTTGAGAATAACTGATCAAGGGGATATAAAGATGGACAGACCCCTTGAGAAATTCAAAAGTCTGGGTTGGGATTAATAAGAACAAAGGGTAGAGAGGGATTAGGGCTGTGAGAGGTACAAGCTCATATCACCTATGGGACTTTAAAAATGCATATTCCCAGGCACATTTCTAGAGAGATTCTGATTTCAGTTGGTCTGTTATGAGTTCTGGATTTTGAAGTTTTTGTGAGTATCACTGATACTTGGCCAGGTTCAAGATTTTCAATCTAGGAATGTGTTGTCTTAAAATTTACCTTATGTAGATATGTGAAAAGTGTATAATGCAAGATTATAAATTGATTACAGACAGGCACCATATGTTGTGTGTCAGTGTGGCCAAGTGGACAAAGAACTGGGATGAAAGTCGGAGAAGCCAAGCACTAATGCCAGTTTCTCTGGGCTCGGTGCAGCTTTGTGAAAACCATTCACCTTCTCTGAGCCTTGGCTATCTCACCTATACAAGGTGGGTCACCAGACCTGCTTTCCTGCATCACACTGCTGTTGTTTGAACTAAATGAAATAATAGAGGAGAAGGTGCTTTGATATCACTAAGATGTTTTAGCAGCATATTTAAGTTCACTGTTCTGTTCCTGGAGCTGCATATAGAAATACACAACAGAGCCTGGCCCATTAGGAGTGGCTTGGAAAACAAAGTGTCCCTTGAACTGTAGCATGAATTTGTATGCATATGATTTACATAGAGAGAGAAAGGAAGGGAAAGGGTTTAGGGTAGAGGGAGTAGCATCTGTAAAAGCTGAAGTTGGCACTCAGTGTGATATCGTTAAAAGTTCACAAGTGCCTCTTGTGAAAGAAATAGGGCCTGGAGGTGTATACATTGTGTTGTGAAGATGAGAGGCATTGGATGTCAGGCTGAGGCGCATGCACACTCACTTGGAGGCTGCAGTGGCCAGTTTGTTTTCACCCAGTGTAGCAGTTCCAGTGTTCTTATCCCTCCCTGAAAATGCAAGTCTCCTTCTGGTATATGTTCTTCTCAGCCCAAAGAGCTTCCTTAGCATTTCTTAAAGTATAGATCTGCAGGCAATACATTCTGTTTTCTTTCATGTGAAAATAATGTCTTTATTAAAGGATATTTTTGCTAGATCTAGGATTCTGGGTTGATTCTGTTTTTGATTTTTTTTTTTTTTTTTAGCATTTAAAGATGTTGTTCTGCTGTGTCTGATCTCTATAGTTTATGATCAGAAATCTTGTAGTTATTCAAATCATTGTTCATTTTCTCTAGCTGCTTTCAAGATTTTATGTTTTCTTTGATTTTCTAAGTTTGGATATAATATGTTTAGGTATTATTGTCTTCATATTTATTCTGTTTGGGATTTACTGAGTTTCTTGAATCTGTAAATTCACATCTTTCACCACATTTGGGAAATCTGCCATTAGAGAAAAAAATTGTGCTCCAATCTCTCTCCTTTTCTTCTGAGACTCCAATCACACATATTTTTAGACATTTTAATATTGTCCCAAAGGCCCCTGAGGCTCTGTTACTTTCTGTTGTTGTTCACATTTTTTCTCTTTACTTTTTTTTAAATTACTTTATTGTTGTTCAATTACAGTTGTCTGAATTTTCTCCCCACCCTTACCCTCACCCCAGCCAAACCCACCTCCCTCCCCTGATCCCACCTGTCCTGGTTTTGTCCATGTGTCCTTTATAGTAGCTCCTGAAAACCTTTCTCCCCACTGTCCCCTCCCCCCTCCCCTCTGGCTATTGTTAGATTATTCTTAATTTCAATGTCTCTAGTTATATTTTGTTTGCTTTTTTCTTTTGTTGATTTTGTTCCAGTTAAAGGTGAGATCATATGGTATTTGTCCCTCACCACCTGGCTTATTTCACTTAGCATAATGCTCTCCAGTTCCATCCATGCTGTCTCGAAGGGGGTAAGCTCCTTTCTTCTCTCTGCTGCATAGAATTCCACTGTGTAAATGTACCATAGTTTTTTTTTTGATCCACTCATTTGCTGATAGGCACTTAGGTTGCTTCCAACACTTGGCTATTGTAAATTGTGCTGCTATGAACATTGGGGTGCATAGGTTCTTTTGGATTGGTGTTTCAGGGCTCTTAGGGTATAATCCTAGCAGTAGAATTGCTGGGTCAAAAGGCAGTTCCATTTTTAGTTTTCTGAGGAAATTCCATACTGTTTTCCACAGTGGCTGCACCGATCTGCATTCCTACCAACAGTGCACTAGGGTTCCCTTTTCTCTGCATCGTCTCCAACACTTGTTTATTAATATGTTTATGTTGGCCATTCTGACCAGTATGAGGTAGTATCTCATTGTGGTTTTAATTTGCATCTCTCTGATGGCTAGTGATGCTGAGCATCTTTTCATATGTCTCTGGGACCTCTGTATGTCCTCCTTGGAGAAGTGTCTGTTCAAGTCTTTTGCCCATTTTTTAATTGGGTTGTCTTCCTGGAGTGGAGTCATGTCAGTTCTTTATATAATTTGGAGATCAAACCCTTGTGCGAGGTATCATTGGCAAATATGTTTTCCCATACAGTTGGTTCTCTTTTTATTTTAATACTGTTTTCTTTAGCCATGCAGAAGCCTTTTATTTTGATGAGATCCCATTTGTTTATTCTTTTCTTTATATCCCTTGCTTTAGGGGACATATCCATGAAGATGTTGCTGCATGGAATGTCTGATATTTTCTTGCCAACATTCTCCTCTAGGACTTTTATGGTGTTATGACTTATATTTAAGTCTTTTATCCACCTTGAATTTATTTTTGTGTATGGTGTAAGCTGGTGATTGAGTTTCATTTTTTTGCATGTTGCTGTGCAGATCTCCCAACACCATTTGTTGAAAAGGCTATTTTTACTCCATTTTATACTTCTTCCCCCTTTGTCAAATATTAATTGACCGTAGAGACTTGGGTTTATTTCTGGGCTCTCTGTTCTGTTCCACTGGTCCATGTGCCTGTTTTTATGCCAGTACCAGGCTGTTTTGATTACAGTAGCTTTGTAATACAGTTTGATTTTAGGTATTGTGATCCCCCCTACTTTGTTCTTCTTTCTCAAAATTGCTGCAGCTATTCAGGGTCATTTATGATTCCATATAAATTTCTGAAATGTTTGTTCTATATCTGGGAAATATGTCATGGGTACTTTAATAAGTATTGCATTAAATCTATAAATCACTTTGGGTAGTATGGACATTTTGATGATGTTAATTCTTCTGATCCATGAACATGGTACATGTTTCCATTTGTTTGTGTCTTCTTTAATTTCTTTCTTCAGTGTTGTACAGTTTTCTAAGTACAGATCTTTTACCTCCTTGGTTAGGTTTATTCCTAGGTACTTTATTTTTCTTGTTGCTATATCAAATGGGATTTTTTTCTGATTTCTGTTTCTGATGTTTCATTGTTGGTGTACAAAAATGCCTTTGATTTCTGAGTATTGACTGTTTTTCCAAATTCACTTACTAGGTTGAGTAGTTTTTTGGTGGAGTTTATAGGATTTTCTATGTACACTACCATGCCATCTGCAAACAATGTCAGTTTTGTTTCCTCCTTTCCAATTTGGATGCCTTTTATTTCCTTTTCTTGTCTGATTGCTGTGATTAGGACTTCCAGTACTATATTGAATAGGAGTCATGAAGGTGGGCATCCTTGTCTTGTTCCTGATCTTAGTGGGAAAGCTCTAAGTTTTTGTCCATTGAGTATGATGTTGGCTGCAGGTCTCTCATATATGGCCTTTATTATGTTGAGGAATGCTCCCTCTGTTCCCACTTTGCTGAGTGTTATTGTCATAAATGTGTGCTGTACCTTATCAAATGCTTTTTCTGCATCTGTTGATATGATCATGTGATTTTTGTCTTTCATTTTGTTTATGTGGTGTATTATGTTTATTGATTTGTGAATATGGTACAATCCTTCCATCCCTGGGATGAATCCCATTTGATCATGGTGTATGATCTTTTTAATGAATTGCTGGATGTGGTTTGCCAATATTTTGTTGAGGATTTTAGCATCTATGTTTATCAGCAATATTGGCTTAAAGTTTTCTTTCGTTGTGTCTTTATCTGGTTTTGGGATTAGAATGATGCTGGCTTCATAAAAAGTGTTTGGGAATCTTCCGTCTTCTTGAATTTTTTGAAATAATCTGTGGACGATGGGGGTTAGCTCTCCCTTAAATGCTTTGTAAAATTCTCCTGTGAAACTGTCTGGTCCAGGGCTTTTGTGTGTTGGAAGCTTTTTGATTACTGTTTCAATTTCATCTGCTGTTAGCGGTCTGTAAAGGCTTTCTGCTTCTTCTTCATTGAGTTTTGGAAGATTATATATTTTTCTAGACATTTGTCCATTTCATCTAGGTTTTCAAATTTCTTGGCATACAGTTCTTCATAGTAATTTCTTACAATCCTGTGTATTTCGGTGGTATCAGTTGTAATCTCTCCTCTTTCATTTCTGATTGTGTTTATTTGGGTCCTCTCTCTTTTCTTGATGAGCCTGCTTAAAGGCTTGCCGACTTTGTTTATCTTTTCAAAGAACCAGCTCCTGGATTCATTGATCCTTAGAATTGTGCTTTTAGTCTCTATGTCACTTAATTCTGCTCTGATCTTGGTTATTTCCTTCCTTCTACTCACTCTGGGTTGTCTTTGTTGTTGCTCCTTGAGTTCTTGTAGATGTAGGGTTAGGTTGTTTATTTGAAATGTTTCTATCTTTTTTAGGCCTGTATCACTATGAACTTCCCTCTCAGGATGGCCTTCACTGCATCCCATAAGTTTTGGGTTGTTGTGAGTTCATTTTCGTTTGTTTCCAGAAACCTTTTGATTTCTTCCCTAATTTCATTCTTGGTCCATTCATTGTTTAATAGCATGCTATTCAATCTCCATGATTTTGAGTGTTTTGAGTTTTTTCCTTGAGGTTGGTTTCTAGGTTCAGTCCTCTGTGGTAGAAGAAAATGCTTGATATGATTTCAGTTTTCTTGAATTTGTTGAGGCTTGTTTTGTGTCCTATCATGTGGTCTATCTTTGAAAATATTCCATGTGCATTTGAAAAGAATGTGTATTTTGCTTCTTTTGGATGAAAGGCTCTATATACATCAGTTAAGTCCATTTCATCTAGGGCATTGTTCAATGCCACAATATCTTTGTTGATATTTTGTTTGGAAGATCTGTCCATTTTTGACAGTGGGTGTTAAAATCTCCTACCATAATTTTGTTGCTCTCAATATCTTTCTTGAAGTCCTCCAAGATTTTCTTTATGTATTTGGGTGCTCCTATGTTGGGTGCATATATATTTACAATGTTTATGTCTTCCTGGTGGATTCTTCCCTTGAGTATTATGAAGTGACCTTCTGGGTCTCTTTTTATGGCTCTTTTTTTGAAGTCTATTTTGTCTGATATGAGTATTGCTACCCTGGCTTTTTTTTCCTGCCCATTTGCTTGGAAAATTTGTTTCCAGCCCTTCACTTTCAGTCTGTGTAGGTCTTTTGTTCTGAAGTGGGTCTCTTGTAGGCAGCATATGTGTGGGTCATGTTTTCTTATCCATTCTGCTATTCTGTGTCTTTTGACTGGGGCATTTAATCCATCTATGTTTAAGGTTATTATTGATAGGTACTTATTCATTGCCATTTTTTCGTACCTGTGTTCCTCTCTCTTTCACTTTTTTTCTTCCTGTTCTTAAAGCAAACCCTTTAGCATCTCCTGCAGAGCTGGTTTGGAGGAGTTATATTCTTTTAGGCTTCTTTTGCCTGGGAAGCTCCTTATTTGGCCTTCCATTTTAATTGAGAGCCTTGCTGGATAAAGTAGTCTTAGTTGCAGGCCTCTGGTTTTCATTACTTGGAATATTTCTTGCCATTCTCTTCTGGCTTGGAGTGTTTTCATTGAGAAGTCAGCTGCTAACCTTATCGGGGCTCCCTTGAATGTTACTGCCTTTTTCTCCCTTGCTGCCTTTAAGATTCTCTCTTTGTCTTGGAATTTTGCCATTTTAATTAGGATGTATCTTGAAATGGGCCTCTTTGGGTTCCTCTTGATTGGGATTCTCTGTGTTTCCTGGATTTATGTGACTTTTTCTCTCATTAAATTAGGGATGTTTTCCATCATTACTTTTTCAGACAAGTTTTCTATCCCTTGCTCTTCTTCTTCTCTTTCTGGTATCCCTATTATATGGATATTATTATGTTTCGTGTTGTCCTGCATTTCCCTTCCCCCCTCTTCATTCTTTCTGAGCCTCTTTTCCTTTTCTTGCTCTTTCTGGGTGTTTTTTTCTACTTTGTCCTCCAGCTCACTGATCCAATCCTCTGCTTCATCTAGCCTGCTTTTGATTCCTTCTACTGTGTTGTTCAGTTCAGAAATTGTATTCTTCATTTCCTCATGGTCCTTATTGATAGTTTCCACTTCCTTTTTTTACATTGACATCATTTGCAGTGAGTTCATTGTAGTTTCCCTGTAGTTTTTGGTAATTCTCTGTGAGCTCATTGAGCTTCCTAATAACCATTGCTTTGAACTTAGTGTCTGATAGTTGACTTGCCTCCATTTCATTTAACATTCTTTCTGAGGCTTCCTCCTTTCCTTTCATTTGGGGATTGTTTCTTTGTCTTTCCATTGTTTGTGAGACTCTTCTTGTTAACCTCTGCTTCTTAAATTGATCTGTTCTGACTCCCTGGGTTTATAGTGTGAACTTCTATGGTAGAATACCTGTGAGATTCAGTGGTGCAGTCTCATTGATCTCCTGAGCTCGCTGGTCTTGGGCTGTCATTTATGTTGGCTCTGTTTATGTCTTTGGGTTTTGATTGTTGTTGGGTCTTTCTTTGGTGGGTCCTTCTCTCCAGCTGGTTAACTGAGGGTCACTCTGTCCACCACCTCTTGTATTCTGTTGTGCAGGTGTAGGCAGGTTGTGTTGAAGCTGGTTCTCCTGTAGGTACAAGGTTTCGAGGATTCTCTCGTGCTCTTGTTCAGTTGTTTGTGCTGAGTAATTTCCCCACTATTTAGTTGTATTTCCAGATAGGTCCTGGGTTGAGTATGTGTGCTGCCACTCCCTCCTTCACCTTCTTCTGTTGTTATCTGTTGGTGGTTCCTTTGTTGGTGGGTTTCCTCTTTCAGCAAGTATCCTATCCTGGTGTTCATAGCTTCCACCTGTTCATCTGATTTTTCAATGTCCTCTACAGTTTTTGGTCTCCAATCTTCATATATGCTGGGGTACTGTTGACTGTCCGCTCTGTTCCTCAGTAGATTGGCTAGGTGTTTCACCTGTGTGCAGGCGGAAGTGGACTTCACTCCTATCTCACCGCCATATTCTAGACCCTATCAATAATCACTTTAAATGTAAATGGCTTAAATGCTTCAGTCAGCAGACACAGGATACCTGTGTCGCTGTTGTCTTCATGCACTGTGCAGTAAAAAGCGTGGGACTCCAGTCTCTCTTTACTTTTCAGATTGGAAAATTACCATGGATTTATCTCGAAGTTCACTGACTTTATCCTGTCATCTTCATTCTGCGTTATGCTAATCCTATGAAATTTTAAAATTTCAGATAATATTTTCAGTTCTAGAATTTCCATTTAGTTCTTTCCTATATTTTCCATTTCTGATATTTTCTATTTTTTCATTCATTATATTTTCCTTTACCTCATTGAATATAGTTAAATTAGCTGCTTTAAAGTCTTTGTCTGATAATTTCAACATTGGGGTCTCATCAGATAAGAATGGCCTCCGTTGATGATCTGTTGCCTTGAGAATGACTCACGCTTCACTGGGTCCTCACACATTGAGTAATTTTAGATTGCTGACATTGTAAATATTATATAGTGGAGTCTCTGAATTCTGATGTATTTCTCTGAAGAGTGTTGGTGTTTTTGTTTTAACAGGCAAGGAACTTGGTTAGACTCATACCACAAACTTTGTCGCACCTGCAGTGAGGAGCACCTAAAATCTCAGTTCAGTTTTTGTTTTGTTTTGTTTCCCTAGCTGTAAGCTATCTTGCGTCTTCCCTGTTCATGCATAATTCAGGGATTTGAGGCTCTCTTTCTCCAGCTCTGTCCCTTCTGGAAATCTTTCCTTACTTTTCTGTGACTATTGATGCTCCAGGTTCTACCCTTTGATTCTTTGAACTAGAAAGATGGTGGAGTCTGGGCCACATCTGTGGCCTGTCTTCAGGCTAAAGCTGTAAAACACTAACTAATCCCATGCTGGTCCTTTCCTTTAATTTTGACTCTTCAAAATCTGCCTGTTCTTTTTAAACTCTTCATAGCTGTGGGTGGTTTTATTTCTTGTTGGGGTGGGTTCCCCCCGCCCCCCGCCCCCACCGCAAGCATCTTAGAAGCTGACTCAGCTATACTGCAAGTACAAGCAGCTGGTTAATTTTTAAGCTGAGGGCTGGCATGCTCAGTTTAGCATTTCTGTGGAAGGTTCCTGGAGAGGGAAAGATCAACAGATAGGACAGTAGAAAGACTAGGTGGGTGTTACTAGCCAGACCTGACATGATTAAGGGTAGTAGCAGTATTTGTAAAAAGAGCCATTTCAGTAAAAATAATTCAGTGGCATTCAGGCATGAGCTGAAGGGATAATTGAGAGGAGGAGGGCATTATAGATGACTCTGCAATGGAATGTGTATCTTCTAGTTGAAAACAGAACTTTCTGAGAGGGTCAAAGATCAATGTGTTTTAGATAGTTTTGATTGGGTTCTAAGGCCATATGTCTCCAGGCTATTGAATTCTGGCCTAAAGGGAGAGATTGGTGATAATGGAGATACATGTACCTGGGCTGGCTCATGAGCAGATGAGCAGAACCAAAGCCATCTTGCCTGCCCAACTCCTGTGTCTCTTTTGCAGTTGGTCCCAAGCTTGGGTTGGAAAGGGAAGGAGCGCGGGTAAGAAGACATCAGTTACTAATTTTTGCTCATCCCCTAAAGAGAAACTGGAATTGTTCTCTTTTCCATGAAAGCTAAATTCCAACATAAGAACCAGAAAGATTTTACAGTTCCCTTGGTCCCAAGAAAGGAGGGGTTTTTTGCTTTGTTGGTGGGTCAGGGAGGGTTGAGTTGGGCAGGGACAATAGAAGCAGGGGTCTGCTGAGTACTGGTTTCTTCATCTGCAGGTGAATGAGCAAATGAAGCTGACGGTGCTGGGGCAGGACTCCATCATGGTCACCTTCACCTCCCTGAGTGAGACAGTAACACTCACTGTATCGCCCAACAACTGTCCCCACGGGGTATGGCATGATAAAAGGGTAAGGCAAAGCAAACCAGGCACCCAGGTTTGACCCCAGGGCATTGCAACTTGTCTTGCCACTCCACCTCTCAATGCTTTTGTGTCTCCCCACTCCCCCACACACACTCCTCCACTTCCTGCAAGGCCTTCCGTCTTTCTCTGCCTAATGGATTCCTGCTCATCATTCACTGCCTGATCTTAGTACCTTCTCTGTGAAACTACTATCAGTTGGGAGTCTTTTAGTCATAACAGAGTCTAATGCCCACTGGCTTAAACATGAAAAGAGACTATATTGGCTCAGTAAATGGAAGTCTGGCAATAGGCAGCTTCAGGCATGACTGGATCCAGGCCTTCAACTGATTACATCAGATCTTTCCGCACCTTTGCTCTGCTTTTTGATTTCTGGCTTTATTGTCAGGGAGTTTCTCTCCTTATGGTGACAAGATAGGCATGAGCATCTCTGGGCTCATTATTCTACTGGCTGTGTTCTCCCCAGGAGAATGGGGACTTCTCTTTCTTAAGTACTCCAGTAGAAGTGCCAACATCAACTTCATTGGCTGTATTGGCTGCCCATGCCCAAGATGTTGCCTATGGCCAGGAGTGTGTGTTGCTCTCACTGACTAGGCTCAGGTGTCATGTCCACCCTGGAAGTCATGGGTGTGATCAGCCCCAGGGGTAATACCTGGGCAAAGGATGAGGCAGGAGTGTTTTCCTAAAGGAAAATCATGGTGCTGTTATGAGAAGATAAAGAGATGCTGCTGACCAGAATAACTGTCAGCTTTGTCACCCCTTTATCCAAATCAGGTAGAGTCCACCTCTCCCTCTCCATAGGCCTCCCAGACATGATTCACCTCCATTCTAGCTTCTTTCATTTACAAGCCAATATTCTCCACCAAACTGGGAATTCCCTATGATTTTTACTATTGCCCCAGGGCCCGGCACAAGGACTGCTTCAGATCAAGTACTTGAAAAATATTTGTTGGGTGGGTGAGAAAACAGCAGAGACTGAAAGCCCAGTTCTTACACTTGCTGAGTCTGTATGGATCCTGCTGTGTGCCTGGTCTCAAGTCACCATTGTGGAGTACAATGAAGAGGAGGAAGGGGACACAGTCCCTGATTCCTGAGGAATTTATAATCTAGGAGAGAGCAGTTGATGTACACCATGAGACTGAGGTTGGAGCAAGCCATTTGTATTGCACATAGGTGCTTTGCTGCATTGGCTTACTCAGGAAGGCTTCATGAATTAGGAGTAGGAGGACCGCACCTCTCAGTTTGCCTGGGGGGCCAGCCCCTGTTTACACCTGTCATCTTGGAGAAATTATTATTAGCATGCTCTTGCAGTCTCAAAAGTATCCTAGTTTGGATGATCAATTATATGGTCACCCTGAGCAAGGCTCTTGTGCTGTGGGGGCATTTACTGCTGCATACTACAGGCTCCACAGACTCTCAGAGCTGACAGAACCCCTAAGAAGCAGCCAGCCCAACATCCTCACCTTACTTAGGGACACAGGAGACAGGCATTTGTTAGGGACCCATGTTATCTGAACAAGATGACATAGAATACCCATGTTTTTCTTGAAGGAAAGCATCCCACCTGTTATCTCCAATGTATTTTTATTTCAGCGGCATTTCAACTTCATTATTCATGAACTAATTCAATAAACATTTATTAGTACCTACACTGTGCCAAGTTGGCTGCTAGGGATGTAAAAAAGAAATGTTACTCCCTCTAGTCTCTGGAATACTTTCAGTCTAATGGGAGGACAATAACATCAACACCTGTTGTATTCCATCTTGATGGGGATGGGGCACCAGAGATAAGGGCTCTGAGGGAGCTGCCCAGGTTCATTAAAGGGGTCTCCTAGGAGCAGCCAGGAAACTTAGATGCCTATGACTTCAGCCTGCACTTCATTACTTCACAGAGCAAAATAACCCCATGATTCCAAGTCCATATGGGTTGAGATGAATGATCATGCTTATTGATACATCCATCCTATTAATTTGATTCCATGTTATTACTCTAAAAATCATTGTTGCATTTCACAGAACTAGGACAAATATTCAAAAAATTCATATGGAACCACAAAAGACCATGAATAGCCACAGCAATCTTGAGAAAGAACAAAGTTGGAGGAATCACTACTTGATATCAAACAATACTACAAGGCCATAGTAATCAAAATAGCATGGTACTGGCATAAAAGTAGACATATAGATCAATGGAACAGAATAGAAAGTCCAGAAATAAACTCACATTTTTATGGTCAATTAATAGTTGATAAAGGAGGCAAAAACCTACAATGGGGTAAGACAGTCTATTTAATAAATATTGTTGGGAAAATTGGAGAGATACATGCAAAAAAATGAAACTATACCATCTACTTATACCATGCAAAAGAATAAACTCAAAATGGATTAAAGATTTAAATGTAAGACTTGAAACCATAAAAATCCTAGAAGAAAACACAAACAGTAAAATATCAGACATTTCTCAATAGCAATATTTTTTCTGATATATCTTCTCAGGCAAGGGAAACAAAGAAAAAATTAGCAAATGGGACTACATCAAACTAAGAAGTATTTTGCACAGAAAAGGAAACCATTAACAAAATGAAAAGACAATCCACTGAATGGAAGAACATATTTGCCAATGATACATCTGATATTAGTATCCAAATTTATAAAGAACTTATACAACCCAATACCAAGAAAATATAGTCCAATCAAAGATGGGTAAAGAATCTGAATAGACATTTCTCCAAAGAAGACATACAGATGGCCAATAGACATGTGAAAAGATGCTGAATGTCACTAATCATCAGAAAAATGCAAATTAAAACCACAATGAGAGAACATCTCACACCTGTCAGAATGGCTATCATCAATAAGTCAACAAACATGCTGGCAAGGATGTGGAGGAAAGGAAACTTTGTGCATTGTTGGTAGGAATACATATTGGTGTAGCCACTGTAGAAAGCAGTATGGACTTTCCTCAAGAAATTAAAAATGGAACTACCTTATGACCCAGCAATTCCACTTCTGGGAATTTATCTGAAAAAAACCAGAAACACTAATTGAAAGAATAAAGCATTCCTATGCTCACTGAAGCACTATTTACAAAGGCCGAGATTTGGAATGAGCCCAAGTGCTCATCAGTAGATGAGTGGATAAAAAGGCTGTGGTATATTTACACAATGGAATACCACTTGGCTATAAAAAAGAAGGAAATCTAACCTTTTATAATAGCATGGATGGACCTAGAAAGTATTATGCTAAGTGAGATAAGTGGGTAACAGAAAGACAGATACCATATGATTTCTCTTATATGTGGAATCTAATGAACAAAACAAACAAAACAGCAACAGACTCAGAGAAACAAAAAACAGAGTGACATCTGTCAGAGTGAGGGGGTTAGGGAGTTGGTCAAAAAGGTGAAAGGATTAAGCAAAAAGTAAAAAGCAACTCATAGACACGGACAACAGTATGGTTACTATAAGAGGGAAAAGGGTGTGATGGAAGGGAAAGGAGGTAAAGAGGGGATGAATGGTGATGGAAAGAGATTTGACTTTGGGGGGCGAACATACAATACAAAATACAGATGTTTTATTATAGAATTGTACACTTAAAACCTATATAATTTTATTTATTGATTTGAGAGAGAGAAACGTTAATTTGTTGTTCTACTTATTCATGCCTTCATTTGTTGTTTCTTGTATGTGCCCTGACCAGAGACTGAACTTGCAACCTTGGCATATTGGGACAACACTCTAAGCAACTGAGCTACCTGGCCACAACCTAAAACCTATATAATTTAATTAACCAGTGTCACCCCCAATAAATTCAATAAAATTTTTTTTAAAAAGTCATTGTTAAGTGACTAATTATGCATGAGGTCACATGTCTATGTTTCTTGATCAACTTTTTGGATTGTGTAAAACAATGAGTTTACTTACCCAAGGCAGTAGGTATTAGAAAAAAAAATTTTTCATGCAAAATTGCAGCAATGCTTTGTTCGCCTGTCAATCTCTTGTCTGGTAATCTCTGAAGTCAACTGAGAACCAAGACATAAGCAGCTAAAGACCCCAGTGAACAGCCAAGAGAAATCACTCTAAGTCTATGAACTAAACATGCCCACTAGGCCTAGGCAATCCCCTCAGTAATTCAAGACTGATTTTTTTTCCTTACCTGAATGCAGCCTTGGCAAGCTAGAACTAGAAATCCAGAGCTGTGGTGTCCAGCAGGGTAGCCACAAATTGCAAATGGCTATTGAGCACTTGCAGTGTGGGGACAAGTCCACTGGAGACGGACCAAAAGTGAAAATACATTCTGCATTACCAAGACTTCATTTGAAAAGACAATGTAAAATCTTTCATTCATTATTTATTTAGATTCCACGTTGAACTAGTCATAATTTTTATATATTGGCATTGCTAAATATGTTATTAAAATAAATTTTATCTTTTAAGAATGTTTCAAATGTGGCTACAGGAATGTGTCCAACAGCTCATGTGGCTCAAGTTGTATTTCTGCTGGACCCTATGGGTCCAGGCGGCAGAGTATCAGGAAGCTCCCAGGGGCACTGACAGTGCAGCCAGAGGCTGGAAAGTTATGGAAAAGGCATCATAACTCAAAGAGCATAACGATCTTGGGGACATTTTGCATAGGGATAAACAGACCTTAGAACAGCTTCTGAACACAGAGCTGCATTCTAGACAATAGCCATTGATGTTGACCAAGAAGACTGACTTGGCAAAAAGCATCTAGGTCATAATCCCTTCTGTTTGCAGCGCAGGGAGGTGTAGTACATGCTACAACTCCCTAACCAGACAGTAGCAAATGAAGAAAGATCAGATTTGCTGTAGGTAATAGGATTTCCAAACATTGATCTTAACTGCTAGGTTAAGCTTCTCAAATATTTCTACATGAAATCCTTGAAGCTCAGAGAATTGCCTCCTTTTGGATTCTTGCACCATGAAAGCTGCAAGAAGCCCTTGAGAAAATTTGCCCAGTGTGGCAGCTGGCAAAGTACCTCAGCTGGGAAGAGGTCATAGGGCCTTGGGCTAGTCCCTTCCCTTTTAGGGCCTTAGTTTCCCCATCTGTATTGTGATATACGAGGGCCCACGCTGCCATCCTAAGGCTTTCACAACCCGTTCAACTCCATCCTGTGTGTGTGTGTGTGTGTGTGTGTGTGTGTGTTTGGGGCTAGTTATCACTCATCAGCAAAATCCATGACAGTCTAGCAAAGCTGAGGGTGGGGGTAGGGTGGCCTCCTTCCTCAAAGTTCTTGTCACAGGGAAGCTTGTTAAATGGCTTCCCCAGACACCTATCTCCCTGGAAGAAGAGCGACAGGCAGAACGGCCGTTCCAGCTTTTACGGCCCTGCGGCCTGGCTCCTCACTAAATATTTCTATCAAGGCAGCACTTTGGAAGCGAGGCAATGTCTCAATTTAAATGCTTTATTAGCCCAGAGTGCCACCTCAAATCCTTTTTGGAAGCAGGCTGGGTATAAATTACAAATAAATAAATAAAATTAGCCCAGAAGCAGCAGCTGGGGCCAGCAGTTGGAAGGATGGTTGAGGTTTTGCCATTAATTGGGGCATCCTTTACAGAAGTCCTGCCCACAGGGTAAAGAAGGACATATGGGCTGACTTCATTGTTCTTCAGCAAATCTGTCCACTGCTCACCTCACTCTTTCCACCTGAGGCTTCAATTCCACAGAAGAAAAATCTTTTTCACACCTCCTCTGGGTTAAGTGAGAGATGTAGAAGGCATGGTTCATGCCTTTAAGGGGTTGACCGAATTTAGCATAAAGTAGAAACGACCAGGACCCAGGCTGGAAAGGACAGGAAGGGGTAAATGTGCAAATTTAACATGGAGAGCAATGGCTGCTGACTGAGGCAATTGGCTTCCTGGAGAAAGAGTCAAACCCTGACTGTCATCAACTCTGGAATCTGAACTTAGGTGTGCAGTATCATTTGATGCTCTGGCAGAGGGAATATTTGAACTGCAGGGCAGCCCCAACAGTTGCCTCACCACCCCACAGGGGGCCCCAGAGCCAGAATGGCCCTTCAGGGTAACCCAAACTGAGGCAGGAGGCCTGGGCCTTTGTGCTCACAGGTACCAGTCAATCTATGTAACCTTGGCCAAAAACAGTTTTTCAGTTGAGATGCTCTGGCAGCTGGAGGGAGGAAGAGGGTTCTAAGGGATGAATACAAAGGGGGGCTGGCTCTAGAGAGGCCTTTATTCATCTAGTTATTTGTAATGCAATAAGCACTAATTGAACACTTTCTGCATGATGGGCACTCAGGCACAAAGGAGACCAAGACAGTCCCTGCCCTCTAGGAGCTTACAGTTGAGTGGGGGATGCAGGCTCAAATGCTTTCAAATTATTTCCTAAAGGGCTAACTTCTGTCTTCAGAATGCATGATAATGGGGGTCCAAGGCCAAGAACAGTTTTGCCCAGTAGAATCAGGGAAACCCTCCAAGAAGGGGATATTTCAATCAGACTGGACTGGTGTGCAGGAATTCACTGAGCTGAGGGGGGGAGAGGTGTGTCCTAGGCAGAGGGGATGGTACATCCACCAAGTCAGAGCAAAGCCTGGTTTTCACTGGTCTGGGCAGATGGTAGTACAGGTAACGATGCCCTCTCCCTGGCCTCTTCCCAGGTGACCCACAAGATCAGCTTCATGGATGAAAAGATGTCTAAGATGAGCCGAGCCCTGGCAGAGATCAAGAAGCGGTTTCAGAAGACAGTATCTCAGTTCATGAATTCTATCTTACTGGCAGCGGGTAAGGGGGCAGAAAGGTTGGTGATAGCCTGTTTGATGGATTCCCAAATACTGAGTTACCTGTAAGTCTTCTCCAAGGACAGCTCTTCACCACCCCAGGCATGGCAGGGAGATTTCCCTATTGGTCGATGGGATTACTGGGCTCAGGGTGCTGAAGGGACTAGCTCAAGGCCACACAGCTAATAACGGTGACCTTCACCATCCCTCAATTTTTTAATTTTCTTTATTTTTAAATATATTTTATTGATTATGCTATCACAATCGACCCAATTTTCCTCCTTTGTCCCTCTCCACCCAGTACCCCCATTGCCTCAAGCAATCCCCCTGCTTAGCTCTTGTTCATGGGTCATTCATATAAGTTATTTTGCTTTCCTATTCTATTCTTAACATCCCCCCTGTCTATTTTGCACCTACCAATTTATGCTGCACCTTTCCCCTGCACCTTTCCCTGCATCTTTCCCCCCATTCTTCCCTTTTCCCCTCCCAGCTGACCCTCCAAATGGTCTCACTATCTATGATTCTGTTCCTGTTCTGGTTGTTCAATTAGTTTGTTTTTTTAGATTCAGTTATTGATAGTTGTGAATTTGTTGCCTCTTTAATGTTTATAGTTTCAATCTTCTTCTTTTTCTTAGATAAGACCCTTTAACATTTCATATAATAAATGCTTGGTGATGATGAACTCCTTTAGCTTTACCTTGTCTGGGAAGTACTTTATCTGCCATTCAATTCTAAATAATAGGTTTGCTGGGTAAATTAATCTTGGTTGTAGGTCCTTGCTTTCCATTACTTTGAATACTTCTTGCCAGCCTCTTCTAGTCTGAAAAGTTTTTTTTGAGAAATCAGCTGACAGGTTTATGGGAACTCCTTTTTAGGTAACTATCTGCTTTTTTCTTGATGACTTTAAGATTCTCTCTTTATCTTTAGCCTTTGGCATTTTAATTGTGATGTGTCTTGGTGTGGTCCTCTTTGGGTCCAACTTGTTTGGGACTCTCTGTGCTTCCTAGACTTGTATGTCTATTTCCTTCACCAAATTAGGGAAGTTTTCTTTCATCATTTTTCCTTTCCTTTTTTTAAAAAATATTTTATTTATTTACTTTTAGAGAGAGGGGAAGGGAAAGAGAAAGAGAGAAACATCAATGTGTGGTTGCCTCTCACACACCCCCTACTGGGGACCCGACTTGGCTTGCAACCCAGGCATGTGCCCTGATTGAGAATCGAGCCGGTGACCCTTTGGTTCACAGGCCAGTTCTTTCATTATTTTTTTCAAAAAAGTTTCCTATTTCTTGCTCTTCCTTTTCTCTTTCTATCATCCTTATGATTCAGATGTTAGTACATTTGGAGATGTCTAAGAGGCTCCTTAAGTCTATCCTCATTTTTTTTAATTCTTTTTTTCTTCTTGCTATTCTGATTGAATGCTTTTTTTCTTTCTTATGTTCCAAATTGTTGATTTGATTCTCAGCTTTATCCTCTCCACTGTTGGTTCCCTGTAGATTTTTCTTTATTCCACTTAATGTAAATGTCGTTTCTGCTTGCATCCTTTTTATGCTCTTGCTATACTCAGTGAATTCTTTGAGCATCCTGATAGCCAGTGTTTTGAACTCTGCATTTGATAAGTTGATTTTTTCTGTTTTATTTAGTTCTTTTTCTGGAGCTTTGTTCTGTTCTTTCATTTGGACCATATTTCTTTGTCTCTTCAATTTGGCAGCCTCCCTGTATTTATTTCTGTGTATTAAGTAGAGCTGCTTTGATTCTCTATCTTAGTAGTATTACCTATTGTAGAAAAGTGTATCCATAAATTGTGTGGGGCAGAGCCTTGGGTAATCTCCAGGGCAGGGCAACCCATATCACCATTTTGTGGCACTGTTTGGGGGAGGGCTCAGAGACAGGACAGTGCCACTTCTTGGCTTCTCAAGGTTTGTGTGGGAGGAAGCTGTCTCCCAGTACTCACCCTATTTCCAGTCACTTCTCTTTTTCCCCATAAGTGACTGCTGCTCTTCCAGCTGTTGCCCTGGTACTGAATCACAGAGGGGGTGGGTCTGCACAAGTTCTAAGCCTGTTGCAGGCTTTTTAAGAAGAGACTTCTGAGAACCCCACACTTTCTTCTGCTGCCCCAAGCCCCACTGGTTTTTACGCCAGAAGTTATGGGGACTTATCTTCCTGGCACTGGAACCTTAGGCTGAGTAGTCTGGTTTGGGGCTGGGATCCCTCATGCCTGAGACATCCCTCCTGATTTTTATCCACCACATGTGAAGGTGGGACCACCCATTCAGCCGCCTCTCCATGCCACTTTGTGTCCCTGTGCCTTTCTGCACCTCCCCACCTGTCTCTGCATCTCTGCCCCTCCTACCCATCTGGATGAACATGGCTTCTTTAGATCCTTGGTTGTTTGACTTCCATACAGCTTGATTTTCTGATGGTGCTGAGTGAATTATTTTTGTAATCTAGTTGTAATTTTTTTCTGTAGTTGTGCAAGGAGGTTTACCTAGCCTCCATCTTGACCAGAAGTCCTGTACTCTTTTTTTTTTTTTTTTTTTTAAACCTCACCCAAGGATGTCTGTCACTGTACTGACAAGGATGTCAGTCCTGCCTGCTCCATCCAACTGTGGGCTTGTAAAAGAAGCCTAATGTCAACTGAGGGAGAATCCATAAGCCTGAGGTTCTGGCTATCCCACAGGGCCATTAAAGCCCATTAGGGAGGAAGGCAGCACTGGTCAAGGAAGCTCTGGATCTTTATCCCAGCATCAGACAAATGGCCCATTCTGCATTATTTCTTTTCGGCAAATTCCTGAGCCTACACAAATTTATTCTAGGGCGTGAGAAAAATGGATTTCTGGCAGCAATGTAGATGGTCCTATCAGAGCCCCACTGTGGGACACTGCATCCCCACCCAAATCCATGTTCATGTCCACCCTCAATTTATGAGTGTTCTCCCGTGTGTGTTTAATGTCTTCATGTGATTATCTTGTTTTCCTGGGCCTCATCTTCTTTCTGTATGTCTCTCTGTCCCCATCCCCACCTCTGATTCACCTTTCATCACCATATACTATATTGTCCATCACCCATTTGCAGCCCCATTCCTCTCTCCTCATTGTGGAATCTAGCAGAGAAGAAAAAAGCAGCCACCTCACCAGGTTGTCCTGTTAGGCCCACAGAGCTCCCCAGGACCAGCATGTGTAACCTCAGGACCCCTCCCACATCTGGATTCTTCTCACTTACTGATGAGCCTGGGGACAAAGGAGCATTGACATAACCCCAACCCCATGTCATTCCATGCCAACCCCTAGCTGGGAATGGAGGGGCTGTGCTGCCCTCATGGCCTCCCTGGGTTGTTTCTTCTCATCCATAAAGAGTCAGTTCAACTGTGCCCCTCCTCTGGAAAGCCTTCCCAGATTCCCCCAGAAGAACAGGGCATGCTCCCCTCAGGGCTCCCACAGCACTTTGTATGTGCTTGAATTATAAATCTTACCACCTAGCATTGTAAATATTTCTGTTTGTCCATCCCTCCTTTACTTACTAGGAGTTTTCAGAGGCAGAAAACCCTGTTTTGGGTGGTCTCTGTATGCCCAGCACTCATCCTTCAATAAATGGTAAGTAAATGGAGGGATGAGAATTCCCTGGCCTCAGAAGTTTTCCAGTCTAATAGGGAAAGTAAAAAAATAAGAATACAAATAAATACAATATAGCAAAGAAAGTAGATGGAAATTACTTAAATATGGAGACATGGGGAACAGTATTCTCAGGGAAGGGAAGAGCATGGATGCATTGTGTACCCAGTCTCTACATAGAGGGCTGTGGAGGACACAAAGCTGAGTGAACTACAGGCCCCTTAGGAGAAGGATCTAAGCTGGGTGTTGATGAATGAATAGAAATGAGAGGTTGATTCATTCTTACATTTAGCTAGTATTTACTAATCCACTAACTATACTAGAGCCCTGTGCCAGGCAACAGAGTGCAGGCAGCCAGTGGGAGAATCTACAAGAGTGAAGGAGTGGAGAGGAAGATGAGCCGAAGGGTGTCCACTTGCAGAACCTTACAACAGGGAGATAAGGACAGGCCACAGGGGAGAGTAACAGAAATGTCTTCTGTTAACAGGCTTGCTCACCATAGAATATCCAATAATGGAAGAGACAGAAATAAATCAAATCAAAATGAAATCCTGGTTCAGTCTTGAGCGAGGCACCAAGCAAAATCTCCACTCAGCAGAATCCTTTGCATTACGATATCAGTCAGCCCAACCAGAGTCCTCATTTGGAGAGTTTTTGAAGGAAGATCCTGGGTCTGCTCCTATGAGCCCCATTGACAAGAAGACCATCAAGATCCGAGCCAAAACCCCAGTCACACCCAGGTGGGCTTGGGCCTTCCTTTCCTCCAGCTTCTGTGTGTCAGATGCTGTGATGGGTAGTAGACACACAGTGGTGAAGAAAATAGATGAGACCCCTCCCTGTTGGAGCTGGAATTCTTGGGGAGGGGGAAGATAGAAGATAAATACAAGAATACCTGAGATCAGTTTAGATAGTGATAAGGCTAGGAGGAAAAATCAGCGTAATTGGTTAGAGCAGAGTTTGGCAATTTAGGGCCACATGCCCATCTGGCCCTGTTGTCTGCCTTTTTTATGGGTGAGCTAAGAATGGTTTTTATGTTTTCAAATGCTGGGGAGGAAATCAAAAGGAGACTTTCTCATGACATGTGAAATCATATAAAATTTGAATGTCAAATCCATAAGTAGGACTTTCTTGAGACCTGGCCACACCCACTCATTTACATATTATTTATAGCTGCTTACCCTGCTAGGACAGAGGTATTGTGTCCTTGTGACCCAGTCCATCTGGCCTTTAAAGATTAGAATATTTGCACTGTGGTCCTTTATAGAAAATGTTGACCAACCCCTGGGATGGAGAGTGACTAGGAAGTGGGTGGAATGTGCTACATTAAGTAGACAGGTCAGGAAAGGTAGTCCTGAGGAGATAATATTTAACGGGAGACTGAAGGATAAGAAATAGGCAGCCACAAAGAGGGATGGGGAAGGAACATCAAGCAAATGTAAAGCAAGTAGAAAAGCCCTGAGACAAGAACAAGTTTGGTTTGTGTGAGGGAAAATAATAGTAGCAGCTCGTGATGAAGAAGTGAGAGTAATGTAAATTGAGAACAGAGAGGTAGGCAAGAGTCACATCAAGTAGTCTTGTTAGTTTTATAGGAAGTCATTCCATTACTTGAAGACAGAACATAACATCATCTGACTTATGGCTTTTTAAAAATACTTAAAATATATCTTTTATATTTTTATTTTTAACTTTAAAAATATATAGTATATAAACACAGAAAAATGAACAAACCCTCAGTGTATATAGCTCAATGAGTAGCATAAAGTGGATATACCCCATTATCACCAAGTCAAAAAATAGAACATTACCAGCTCCTTAGAAGTCCCCTCTTGTCCCCTCCCAATCAGTAACCCCCTTCTCCTCCCCAGCAGAAAGATTTCTAACACCAAAGTTAGCTTTTAATATATTTTTAGTTTTATTTAAATGGATCTATTCAGTACAGATCCATTGGTGTCTGGATTCTTTTGCTTTACATTATAACTGTGAGATTTATCCATATTGGTACATGTAGTTTGCTCATTTTCATTGCTGTATAATAATCTGTTGTGTGAATGCACTACAAATTGTGCATTTTAATGTGGATGGAAATTTGAGTTTGTGGTTTCGGTAATGACAAATTGTACTGGTGTTACTATATGTTCTTATTTCTGGTTGATATATGCCTGGATATGAAATTGCTGTCATTGAGTATATATGTGTTCAGCTCCTAGTAGAAAGTGTTTTCCCAAATGGTGGTATCAAGTTCCACTCCCACCAGCAGTGTGAGAATTCCTATGGCTCCACATTCTCCTCAATGCTTGATAGTCAATCATTTTTATTATAATCATTCTATAAATGGTTTTTCATTTGCATTTCACTGGTTACTATAGAGATTGAGCACCTATTCAGTTGTTCATTGACCATTTTGAATATTCTTTTTTTGCAAAGTGCCTGTTTGGGTCTCTTGTCCATTTTTCTACTGGTTGTTTGTCTTTTCTTCATTTATATTTTGGAATTCTTTATATATTGTAGATATAAGACTTCTGTCAGGAATACATGGTGCAAAAGATTCTCCCACCTTTGCACTGGTCATGGTGTATATTGATAAACAAGTTGTTAAGTTTAATGTCCAATTTTCACTCTTTTTTTGTAATTAGTTTTTTGTACCCTATTTAAGAAATTACCCTATTCAAACAACATAAAGATATTCTCTAAAGTTGCTTTCTAGTAGTTCTTTTTGTTTTAATGTTTATAGTTATTCACCAACTGGAAATGATTTCTGTGTATAATGTGAAGTAGGAGCTAAGTTTTAATTTTTTCTATGTATTTCCAACCGAACAGCATCACCTATTGAAAAGGTTGTAACTTTCCCTCAGCTCTGTGGTGAAAACTCTATAATAAATCAAGAGGCTCTATATGTATAAATCAAGGGTCATCCTCTGGACTCCCTATTTTGTTCCCTATTGTCTTATTGTAGTTTCATGATAAATATTAGTATACAGCAGAATATTCATATACTCAGACTTTGTTGTTCTAAATTGTTTTGCTGTTCTTGGCTCTTTATATTTCCATATAATTTTAGAATAATCCTGTTAATTTAAACAAATGTCCTGGGGTTTCAATTGGATTGTTAATATTTTTGTAATATTGGAGTATTTTAATTCATGAACATGGTATATCTTTTTATGTATTTATTTAGGTCTTCTCTAATCTCTCCATAGTATTTTTGTAGCTTTCAGCATAGAGGTCTTCTGTTTTGTTTTGTTTTTTTTTTTTTTAAGATTTATCCTAGGGTATTTAATAGTTTTTGGTGCTATTACAAAGTTTTTTAATCTAATTTTTTTATTTGTTGCTGGTATAGAGAAAGGCAATTGATTTTATCTCAATTTAAATTTATTTTTAATTTACTTACATTAAACTTTACTCTCTTTGTCATAAAAATCTATGAGTTCTGACACATGTATAGAGTTGTGTAACTACCACTATAGCCTAGATACAGGACAATTTTATCACCTTCCCCACCAAAAAAATAATAAACAACCTACAAATTCCCTCATGCTACCCCTTTGCAGTCACATTCTTCCCTCACCCTTAAATCCTAACAACATTGACCTGTTTTATGTAGCTATAAGTTTTGTATTTCCTTGAATGTCATTTGAGTGGAATTATATATCATAGAGCCTGTGAGTATATAGTTTCTTTTCACTTAGCATAATGCATGCAACATTCATTTACATGGGGGGCAGCTGTGCTTCAATCTTTGTGAGGGCTTGTCTATTTCTGTTTCACCTTTACTCCTGAGGTATAGCTCTTCAGGTCCTCAACCAAAAGCCAGGATTGTTTACCAGGGCCAATGTCTTTGGTGGTCCCTGAACTCCTGCTCCCACCCCTGTAACCCATGAGCATTCCAGGAGCTCTGATCAACCTCTCAGCCTGTCATTCCAGGTCTCACTTTCAGAATCAGTACTTGCCTTGACAGGTAAAGCTGTCCTGTATGTCACACTCACCTTTCTTGGTTCATCTCTTCTTCCAGATGCTGATCCTGCAAATTCTTATTTACTTATGAAATCTCTAATGCATTTAAACAGTGTTTTAAAATATATTTCGTTGAGCTTTTCTTATTTTTCTCAGGAGGGGTTCTAAAGCACCCTAGTCAGACATTGTTGGAAGTAGAACATTTTTTATTGCTCCACAGAAAAAAGATTTTTGGGTGGAAAGAGTGGCATCATGATAGTTAAGATACTATTTTAGTAATCCAGGTGACACTGATATTGTGCTGTCGAGGATAGTATCAGAAATAAGGAGAAAGTTAGACATATTTGCGATAAATTTTGAAAATAGAGCTAACAGAAATGACTGATAGATGTGGGGCAAGTGAAAACAAGTATGGATCACTTTTGGAGTTTGGCTGAAATAATTGAATAATGAGGGTGTCATTAACTTGAATGGGGAAGCATGATGGCACAGGAAGTTTGGGAGGGGTTAGGTAAGAATAACTATGCAAATTAAAAATATGCTCCCTTTCATCTGCATTTGCACTTACATGAGCAGAGATCCTGGCCCAGGCGGGGAGAGCTCAGGATGCATGCAGAGCCATTGTTACAATTTTTCATCGGGAATTTTTGTATCTGTATTCATAATGGATATTCATCTGTATTTTTCTTTTGTTATATTTATTTTTTAGATGAGTTTGATGAAAATTGGTATTATTTCTTCAAATGTTTGGTAGAATTTATGAGTGAAACCATCTGGTTCTGGGCTTTCCTTTATGGGAAGGGTTTTTTTTTTTTAAATTACTGATTCAATCTTTTTACTTGTTAGAGACTTATTCCAATTTTATATTTCTTCTTGAGCTTGAATCAGTTTTAATAGTTTGTATATTTCTAGGAATTTGTTTATTTAGGTTACCAAATTTATTAGTGTACAGTTTGTAATATACTCTCATAATCCTTTTAGTTTTGTAAGGTCAGTAGCAATGTCCCCCTTTCATTTTTGATTTTAGTAATTTTAGTCTTCTCTCTTTTTTTCTTAGCCTAGTTAAAGATTAGTCAATTTTGTTGATCTTTTTAGAGAGCCAACATTTGTTTAGTTGTTTCTCTTTATTGATTTTCTGTTCTCTTTTTTTCTTAATCTCAACTTTAATGATTATTTATTTCCTTTTCTCTGTCATCTTTGGGTTTAGTTTATTCTTGTTTTTTCGTTGTAAGATTAGGTTAGGTTGTTGATTTGAGATCTTCTTTTTTCATGCTATACTTTTCCCTCTGAGCACTGCTCTCAATGTATCCCTTAAGTTTTGGTATGTTGTGTTTTGTTTTCATCAATATCAAAGTATTTTCTAGTTTCCTTTGAGATTTCTCCTTTGATCCATTGTCTAAGAACATGTTACTTAAATTCCACATATTCATGTATTTTCCAAAATTTCTTCTTCTTAATAATTTCATTCCATTGTTTTTTAAAGAAAACATAGTCTAGTATTTCTTTCTAATTTTTGAGATTTTTTCATAAGTTAGTATATGGTCTATCCTGGGGAATATTCCATGTACACTTGAGAAGAATGTGTATTCTGCTGTAGTTGGTATTTGGATTCAGTGATCTATATATGCATGTATTTTAGGTGTAGTTGGTTTATAGTGTTCTTCAAGTTGTCCGTTTCCTTGCTTATCTTTCATCTAGTTATTCTGTTCATTACTGAAAGGAGAGCATTGAAATATTCTACTGTCATTGCAGAACATTTCTCCCTTCAATTCTCCCTTCAATTTTGCCAATTTTGCATCATATATTTAGAGGCTCTATTGTTATATGCATATATGTTCATAATTGTTATGTTTCTAGAGAGATTGACTCTTTTCTCAGTATTCAATGCCTTATTTGTGTCCTGAAATGATTTTTTACTTAAAATTTACTTTGTCTGACATTAGTTTTTAACTACCAGAGCTCATTACTGTTTGCTGGGAGTTTATTTCCATCCTTTCACTTGAAACCTTGCTGTTTCTTTGAATCAAAAACAAGTCTCCAGGAGAGAGAATATAGTTGTATCACGGTTGTTTGTTTGTTTGTTTGTTTTCATTCTGTCAATCTGTGACTTCTGTTGAAGATTTTAATCCATTTCCATTAAAAAGTAAATACTATTAAGGAAGGACTTACTTCAGCCATTTTGCTATTGGTTTTCTGTAAATAGTATATCCTTTTTGTTCCTCAATTCATCCATTGTTGACTTTTGTGTTTGCATTTGTATATATGTGTGTGTGTGTCTCATGGTGTGATGGTTAATTTTATGTTTCAATTTGACTGGTCTAAGAGATAACTGGACTAAGGAGAAAACATTATTTCTGACTGCATCTGTGAAAGTGTTTTTGGAAGAGACTAGCATTTCATTCAGTTGACTGAATAAAGAGATTCATCCTCACCAATGTGGGAGGGCATCATCCATTCAATAAGGGCCTGAATAAAAGAAAAAATAAATAAATAAAAAGGAGAGCAAATTCCTTCCCTCTCATCTTTTCTTCACTCTAACAACTAATTAGTATCTGTTCTAAGTCATAAAACTGTAACTGACTTGATACAAAAATCAGTTTTTTTATTTTTCTATTGTTGTTCAATTACAGTTGTCCCTATTTTCTCCCATTACTCTCCCCTACCCTACCCATCCCCCACCTCCCACATTCAATCCTCTCTCCTTTGGCTTTGTCCATGTGTCCCTTATACATGTTCCTTGATGACCTTTCCCCCTAACCCCTGTTATCCCCTCCCACTTCCCCTGTGGTTACTGTCAGTTTGTTCTTTATTTTAATGTCTCTGGCTATATTTTGTTTGCCTATTTGTTTTGTTTATTAGTTTCCACTTATAGTGAGATCATATGGTGTTTGTCTTTCACTACCTGGCTTAGTACTCTCCATTCCATCCATGCTGTTGCAAAGAATAGGAGTTCTTTCTTTTTATTGTATAGTATTTCATAGACAGCAACACACTTATAGTAGGGGATTTTAACACCCCACTGTCAACAGTGGATAGATCTTCCAAACAAAATATCAACAAGGATATTGTGGCACTGAATGATGCAGTCAATCAAATGGACTTAACTAATATATATATATATCCCCCCTACATCCCAAAGAAAGAAGCAAAATACACATTCTTTTCAAATGCACATGGAATATTTTCAAAGACAGACCACATGATAAGGCACAAAACAAGTCTCAACAAATTCAAGAAAATTGAAATAATATCAAGCATTTTCTCAGACCAATCAGGACTTAAAACTAGAAACCAACCTCAAGGGAAAAACTCAAAAACATTCAAACTCACAGAGACTGAATAGCATGCTATTAAACAATGAATGGGTTAGTAATAAGATCAAGGAAAAAATGAAAAAGTTTCTGGAAACAAATAAAAATGAACACACAACAATCCAAAACCTATGGGACACATAGAAGGCAGTCCTGAGAGGGAAGTTCATAGCAATACAGGCCTACCTAAAAAAGATAGAAACATTTCAAATAAACAACCTAACCTACAACTACAAGAACTGGAGGAACAATAGCAAACAAAGCCGAGAGTGAGTAGAAGGAAGGAAATAATCAAGATCAGGGTAGAATTAAATTACATAGAGACTAAAAGAAAAATTCAAAGGATCAATAAATCCAGGAGCTGATTCTTTGAAAAGATAAACAAAATCACCAAGACTTTAAGAAGGCTCATCAAGAGAAAAAGAGAGAGGACCCAAATAAATAAAATCAAAAATGAAAGAGGAGAGGTTACAACTGATACCACACAAATACAAAGGATTATAAGAAATTACTCTGAACAACTACATGCCAAGAAATTTGAAAACCTGGGTGAAATGAACAAATTTCTAGAAATATATAATCTTCCAAAACTGAATGAAGAAGAAGCAGAAAACCTATACAGACTAATAACAGCTAGTGAAATTGAAGTGGTAATCAAAAAACTCCTGGCACACAAAAGCCCTGGACTGGACAGCTTCACAGGAGGATTTTACAAAACAGTAAAGGAAGAGTTTACCCCTATCATTCTCAAACTATTCCAAAAAATCCGATAAGAGGGAAGACTTCCAAGCTCTTTTTATGAGGCCAGCATCATCCTAATCCCAAAACCAGATAAAGACACAACAAAGAAAGAAAACTACAGGCCAATATCGCTAATGAACATAGACCCTAAAATCCTCAACAAAATACTGGCAAACCACATCCAGCAATACATGAAAAAGATCATAAACCATGATCAAGTGGGATTCATACCAGAAATTAGTTAAAAAAAAGAAATTAGTTTGGATTTCAGTGCTTGAAAATGTCAAATATAAGATATAATAAATTTCTTATCATGATCTTTTAAACATTTTTATTGAATTCATTGGGGTGACATTGGTTAATAAAATATATAGGTTTCAAGTGTACATCATCTGTATACTGTATTGCGTGTTCACCATCCAGAGTCAAGTCTCTTTCTGTCACCATTTAGCCCCCATTTACCCTCTTCTACACTGCCCACACCTCCTTTTTCTCTTCCTGAGCTGGGAAGTTCATTCGAGCTCCTGGTTCTTGGGCCTTTAGACTTCAGCACCTATACACAACAGCCTCTCGGTTCTTAAGTCTTTTGCCTTTGCCTGTGGATTATCACCCACCCCCTGCCCCCCATTCTCAGGTCTTTGGACTGAGATTGAATTATACCACAGGCTTTCCTAGTTTTCCAGCTTGTAGACAGCAGACCGTGGGACTTTTTGGCTTCTATAAGCATGTGAACAAATTCCTATAAATTTCCTCTTTTGTGTGTGTGTGTGTGTGTGTGTGTGTGTGTGTGTAGTTTCAAGTTATTGCCCAGTATTCTTCCATTTTAATCTAAAGGACTCTCCTTATCATTTCTCGTGGGGCAGACCTTCTAGTGACAAACTGAAGTGGTAATAGCTGGGAATGTCTTGATTTCCCTTTCATTTTTGAAGGTTAAATTTGCTCAGTATAGAAATCTTTGCTGATATTTTTTTTCTTCCAGCACTTTAAATATGTTATTGCACTGCCTTCTGGCCTCCATGATTTTTTATGAGAAATTGTCTCTTCATCTTATTGAGGATTCCTTGTGTGTGATGAGTCACTTTTCTCTTGTTGCTTTCAAAGTTCTCTTTTGTCTTCATCTTTCAACAATTTTATTTTAATGTGTCTTGATGTGGATCTCTTTGAACTCATCCTACTTAGAACTTGTTGAGCTTCTTGGAGAAATCTCAAATTCAGAAAGTTTTGGGCAATTATTTTTCAAATATTCTTTCTGCTTCTTTCTCTCTTGTCCTGTAATTCCCATTATGTGTATGTTGGTATTCCTGATTGTGTCCCACAGGTGTCTTGGGTTCTGTTAATTTTTTTCATTCATTTTAGTTTCTGCTCCTCAAACTCAGTAATCTTAATTGCCCTATCTTTAAGTTTGCTGATTCTTTTTTCTGCCTGTTCAGATCTCATGTTGCATTTTCATCTCATTTATGGTACTTTTCAAGTTTAGAATTTCTGGTTGGTTATTTTTATAATTTTTATCTCTTTATTGAATTCTCTATCTACTGGGGCATTGTTCTCCTGGTTTGTTTTAGTTCTTTGTCCTTAGTTTCCTTTAGCACATTGAACATAATTAAGGTAGTTGACATAAAACTTTGTCTAGAAAGTCCAATATCTGGGTTTCCTTACAGAGAGGTTTTCCCCCCCATTTCTTTTACCCTATGAATGAGGCATACTTTTTTATTTCATTGCATGTCTATAATTTTTTGTTGAAAAGTGAACATTTTTAGTATTATAATGTAGTAAGTATGGAAATCAAATTCTACCCTCTCTCTAGGGTTTATTGTTGCTGCTTATAGTTTATAATTGTTTGTTGAGTGACTTTTCTAAACTACTTTTGAAAGACTGCATTCTTTATTATGTGCTCACTAAAGTCTCTATTTGCTTATCTTACTGGTCTGCTAATGATGTTTAACAGAGACTTCCTTAAATACCTGAAACAAAAAAACAAAAACAGAACTCCTTTCCCAGTCTTTACGGAGGAACTTTTCTGTGCTGCAGTACTTCTTCGGTGCCTTTAGCCAGGCTGTTTAATCTCTGCTTTTAGCCTTTACTTTCCTCTTGCACAGAACCCAGAGGTCAGGTAGAAGTGAAGGCTTAGGGTATTCTCAGGCCTTTTCTAAAAGTTCCAACCCTGGACATGCTTGTGACCCTTTATATTTCCTGGTATACATGGGGCCTTTCGAAGCCTTTATTACGCCGTGTATGTTTTCCTCAGCCTCTTTCTTCCCAGGCTTTCTGGTCTATCTACTATGTGCTCCATCTGTTACCTCCTGTACCAGGAGGCTGTATGTAGTACATTTACCTTTAAATGCTTTTGACAAATGCTGCCAAAGATGCTGCTCCATGTCTAAGAAAGTCTCAGAATGGACAAAACAGAGGCAAAGCCCCTTAGCCAATCCTTTAGGGAACCTCCAGACATGTCAAATTACACAACCACAATTCCTTGAGAACAATATCCATATTACCCTCCCGGGTACCAGCAAGCTGCACTGGGAACATGGGCCGCCATCCCCACAGATGCCACCAAGCTAGAGAGTTGGAGATGGTAGGTGGGTAAGTTAAAATATTGCAATACTCTCTTACCAAAATTTAGCAGTTTCTTTCTTCACTAAGCATTTCCTTGATTGTTATAAGCTTTTTCATTAGTTTCCAGAGTGCTGTAAAATTGATTCTGATCATTTTTGCCAGATTACTTGTTGGTTTAGTGAAGGGACATAGTTTTGGAGTTCTCTACTCTGCCATTTTTGGCAACTTCACCCTTATTTTTTTATATTAAAAATCATTTCTATATAATTTTCTGTAAATTGTGTGTTTACTTCCTTTGGCTATATTTTATTGGGTTGTTAACATTTTCAAATTCATTTATAGTTCATTACGTAGTAGGTAATCTAACCACTTGTCTGTGATAGGAGTTTTATATATGTTTTCTATTTTGTCTTTTGTCTTTGCTTGTATGGTTTTACCACTCAGGGTTTGGGGGGGGGAGGGGTTGTTGTTTTTTTCTTTGTGTAATTGAATTTATCAATATTTTCCTATCATGACTTCTGAACTTTTGGGTCATAATTATAAAACGCCTTTTCTGCTCTAAAATTACAAAATGATTCTCCCATATTTTCTACTAGAACTTTTATGTCTTGATTTTTTTCACATTTAAAACCTTAATTCATTTTGGGTTTATCTTGGTATACAAGTTGTGATTAATAGATTTAACCCTTTCCTTCCCAGATGTTCAGACTCTTGAACAAGAGATATTTTTAAGTTTGTTTAGCAGGTATTCACTCACTAGTATCAAATAGCCTCTGGAAAATTCTGAGTAGTCTGTAGTTATATTTTGCTTGCTAAGAACAAACTGACAGTAACCAGAGGGGAGGTGGGAGAGGATAATGGAGGGGGAAGGGAGAAGGGCTGTCAAGAAACATGTATAAAGGACACATGGATAAAGCCAAAGGGGGGTGGGATTAAAGGTGGGAGGTGGGGATGGCGGGGGTTGCGGGAGTGGTGGGGGGAAAATGGGGACAACTGTACTTGAACAACAATAAAAAAAGAGAAAGAGAAGATTCTGAGTAGTAAATTACTTATATTGCTTTTGTTTCTAACCCCAGCCCTTGCCATTTAACTACTGTATGAATTTAGGCAGTTCATTAACCCAGTCGGAGCCTTCTGTTTCCTGATTTGTAAACGGTGATAATAGTTTCTTTATAGCCTATTACACAGGTTATTACAAAACCAACCATGACAATGTCTATGCCAAGAACTTTGGATGCTGTAAAGTGCTAACCACAATGGAAAGCTATAGAAATGATAAGAATAGCCCTGGCTGGGGTGGCTCAGTGGATTGGGCACCAGCCTATGGACTAAAGGGTTTCTGGTTCAATTTCCAGTCAGGGTACATGCCTGGGTTGTGGGCCAGGTCCCTGGTAGGGGGCCCATGAGAGGCAGCCACACATTGGTGTTTCTCCCCCTCTCTTTCTCCCTCCCTCCCCTTCTCTCTAAAAATAAATAAAATCTTTTTATAAAAAGAAATGATAAGAATAAAAATCATAGCAACACTTTACATTTGGTAGGTGCTTATTCCTATCTAAATACAGCAACCCTCACAACCCTGCATCAACCCTGCACAATGTCTGGCACATAGTAGGTGCCTCATAATACTTGTTTGGTTATTTATTGGCTCTCTATTGAATCTTTACTCTTTGCAAAGGGCTACTATTTATTCCACTGAGCAGCACTCCAAACTCATGAACTCACAGAATTTATGTTCTATTAGGATAGAGAAGTACAGTTACTAAAATTAATAAGTAAAATGTATAATATGTTAGACAGTGAACAATGCTAAGGAAGAAAATGAGGCAGGGAATTGGTAAGAGTGTTGAGGGTGAAGGGATACAACTCCGAATAGGACAGTCAAAGAAAGTCTCACTGAGAAGGTGACATTTGCACAGAGATGTAAAGGAGGTGAGAAAGTGAGTTGTGTGGCTACTTGGAGGAAGAGCCAAGCAGGCAGAAGGAACTGGAGGAGCAAAGACCCTGAGGGTGGAGGGTAAGCAGAGGTCAGAGTGGCCAGAGCTCAGTAAGCGAAGGTGAAAATGTTGAAGAATCAGAGGGATGAGGAAGGGGGACCAATCATGTACACTGTTTCAGAGAATTGTAGGGACTTTGGCTTTTATTCTGTGAAAGGTGGAAAGCCACTGGGGGATTTCAAAGAGAGTAATGACATGTGTGACTCAAGATTTTAACAGGATCCCTCAGTCTGCTGGGCAGAGAATAGTCTGAAGAGGGGCCAGGGGAGAAAGCAAAAGACCCATTAGGAGGCACTTGCAGGCATGCAGGCAAGAAATTATGGAGTCTCCAGCCATGTTAATAGAAGTGGGAGGACAGGAACAGTGATTGGATTCTGCATCTTTCTTGAATGGAGAGCAAACAGGCTTGCTGACATGTTGGATAGGATATGGGATGTGAGAGAAAGAAAGTTGTTCAGGATGACTACAAAGCTTTTGTTGGATGGATGAACGAGTGACTCACTTGTTAATTGCATTTTGCTCCTGAGGAAATGGAGGCCCGGAGAGGTTAGGGGACCCGATGAAGGTGATGCTGCCTGTTGGTGGCGGAGGCCAGGCTGGAACTGCCTGCAGCCTAGACTCCACAGCAGTGGGGCCTTTGTCCATGTGGAAGCAGGGCCCGCTGAGTCCTGCCCACTTGTTCCTTCTTGCAGAGGGAAGGCCTGGGAGGTGCCCAGCCCCACCAGGTGGGCAGCCTCACCATCTGACTGCCCTTTGGTGCTGAGGAAGCTCATTTGCAAGGAAGACATCCGTGCTGGCTGCAAGTGCATAGTGAAGGCACCCCTGGTAACTGATGTGGAGCTAGAACGCTTCCTGTCAGCGCCCCGGGACCCCAGCCAGGTGCTGGTGTTTGGGATAGTGTCGGGCCAGAGATCCACCAGCACAGGACAGCTCCAGTGGCTGCTCAACACACTCTACAGTCGCCAGCAGCAGGGCCGAGCCTCACCCTGCATCCAGGTGGGTCCTGGGCCCAGCAGAGGAGGCCCCAGTGTCTGAGGGTGGGGTGGCTGGTGGGGGAAGACCCCCAGGGAGGATTAGGACTGGCTGAGCGCCTGGCTGAGCACCTGGCTGAGCACCTGGCTGAGAGGTTGCATCTCCACCTCAGCACATGGCCCTCTTTCACTTCCTTTTCTCCTTGGGGCCTTTGCACTCACTCTTCCTACTGTTTGCAGTGTTTTCCCCCACTCATCCTCCTGTCCTGGGATGAATGTCACCACATCAAGGTGGGTACATTTTCTGACCTGGAGACAAAGTCAGACCCTTGTTGTTTTTCCCGAGTGCTCACCACAGTTTGTGGTCATGTCCTGGGTATTTATAGCAGAGACACACTCCCCACTAGATCCTCAGGGCAAAGGAATGTGGGTAGACAGTGGCCCTCTGACGCATGGGTCCTGTGCAGGGCTCTGTGCTCCACTGTTGATTTTGACAAAGCCCTGGGGTGGGGGGGCTCCCAACGTGATGGGGCGGTAAGTACAGCAAGCCCCGATGAGGGCCGTGGAAGGGCAGCTCCAGGCAGGTAGGAACTGAGGAGCAGGGGAACACCTCTCAAGGGCCTGGGAGAGTCCCCCAGGATGAAAGGGGTTCGACAAGTGGGCGAGTGTTTCTGTCAGAGGCCTGTGCCAAAGCGAACAGGGGAAAGGCCCAGTTCACCGCAGGTCAGTCAATCAGGGGCACCTGGAAACTCCTTGCTGCAAAGTCGTTTCTAAATCTCATCATCATCCCGTGTCAGCAGCCATCCCTGCAGTCTTAGCACAGTTCAGGGGTGGCTCTGTCCCCAAACCAACTGGAGCAGATGCCACATGAGCACAAAGCTTTGTGTCCACTTGGTGACTTCCTTCAAACCTCTTTGTTCTGGTGCTCTCTCAAACCTACTGTTTTCTCCCTGTCTTCCTTTGGCTGTAGCCCTGAATTCTGAGGTTTTATGTTTATCCTGGGGACACCCTCTCAAGCCCTTCTCCCAGGAGTGTCACCTTCCTGACCTTGACCTACCCACCTCAAACCTGCACTCCAGCCAGTGCCAGGAGTTTAGCTTAGGAACCTTTCTGGTCAGACTTCAGAAGGCATTTTGTAGTTTCATATATCAAAGACACACATGTTTTAAACTTAGAGTTGACTTTACTTTATTTCAGGGCTATTAACTGTTCACTAATAATTATCTATAAGCACAGGAATGCATGGTGGTGCAGCCCAGCCACGAGCAGCCTGAATGGGGCAGGGCCTGGCCTGAGGTGGCCGAAGGCCATGGCAGATGGACAGCAGGGAGCAGACCTGGAGGCTGGTGTCTTACACTGACTCTGGTTCCACCATTCAGTGCCTTAAGACAGAGACCTTTGCTGAGGTTCTCTTGCTCTGATAGCTAGAGCACCAGGTGCGGCTCTGGGTTTTGCATTTTAACCTGAAAGATTAGGCAGGACAACTGGAGGCACCTGAAATAAAAGGCACATAAAACCAGAAAGTATCACATTAGTTGTGTTAATGGATCCATAGCATCCAGAAACAAGGAGGAGGAATAGATCAGCTTTACTCTGGATTGACCAGGCTCTGCCTTGAGATTTGGGTTGAATTCAGTGGAATTGAATGGATTTAATGACAGGGAGGTATCCAGAAGGGCAGCCAGCAGAGGGGTGGGGGCAGAAAATCCTGGAAATGGGAACACCCAGGAACACGGTTCCCACCTTCAAATCTCCATAGTTTCTCTCAGGCAGAGGGAACAGGAAGGTCCCAAGGGCTCCAGGGCACCAGGCTGCTAGTGGATGTCACATGGTGGGCAATCATCTCAGTGATAGCTTTTAGCAATAAAGGGCCCTAAATGGATCTGGGGACATTCTCTGTGATGGCCATGGGAATTGTGCATGCAGGAGCCAAACAGCCCCTTTGAGTAGGAGTTGAAAGGGAAGGGGGTGTTGTATGAGACTCCCAGACTCAGTGGGAGCCTGGCCTGGCTGACAATGTGGGGATGTGGGTGCATCCTCTCGGAAAGGGGCTGATGGGCGCTCATTCTCTTGGCAGTGCCGGCGTGACCCCTACCGCCTACTGCGGTATGACCTGGACAGCCCCCTGCAGAAGGACCCACCCCTGCTGGTGACGAAGTATGCTGTGGTGCAGGGGATGGTTTTGGTGAGCCGGAGCCCAGCCGGGGACTCACCATCAATTACCAGCCGCCCAGTCTCCATAGTCCCTACCCTTGTGGAGTCACAGATGTGGGAGTGGGGAGGATGGAGGGCCTGCAGGATTCTCTCCCAGCCTGGCCTCCTGTCTCCAGCCTGATCCTTTGTGCCCCCTGTTCCGAGAGACTGAAGGGATGCTTGACCAGAAAGCCAAATTCTCACTGTGTCTTTGTTTATTTTAAATAACTTTTTACTTTTTCCAGAAACATTGGATTGTAAAAATATATATAGGGTGGGGCAAAAGTGGGTTTACAATTGTTCATAAAAATAATATACTAATAATACAAGCAGAAACTCTGTTTCTCATATTCACAACTGTAAACCTACTTTTGCTCCACCCTGTATATTCATTGTGGAAAACTTGGAAAATACAATTGGGATATAATCACTTCATCATGTCACCTAGGTTGCCTCATTTGTTACACAACAAGTGTGTGCCTGCACCTGATCAGTCAGTGCCACCAGAGGCCTCGGCCACGCCCAAGGTGATATTTTGATGTCTGGCCTTTGCAGTCTTTTTCCAATTTGGGGGTCCTGCTCTTTAAATTAAAATATGAGCATTTCCCCTTAAAATAGTTTGTAACACCTGATTTTTAACCACTGTGTTAGAAAGAATTTGTCATTTTAGTTTTTCTCCTGCCTTTGTGGGGCCTTTGTAGATTATTTCCTTTTTTTTTTTTTTTTGTCATGACAAATAACACTAAAGAATATTCTTGCACAAAAGTCTTGGACAGGTCTCTACTCATTGGAGACTGACAGGTAGAGGGTGGGAGCACAAGACCCCTACCCTCCAGGGGCTCTCATCTCGTGGGGCCAGCTGATCCATGTATCAGAGTGGGTTCGAGACTGCCTCAGAGCGGGCAGACACCCTTCTGGCCCCAGAGTTCTGGGAGATCTTGTGTATGAAGTGACATGTGAGCTGGTCCCTCTGGGAGTGGGCAGAGGCTGGGATGATGGGGCTGGCCTCTGACTTGGGGGGTCCCAGACAGAGGACAGGCTTAGCCACACCTCACTGGGTGGCTTGGGGAGAGCAACGCCCCTTCCCCAGCCAGCAGAGAAAGGCCTGGATTCTGGCACAAGCTCTGAGAGCCCGTGGCACTGCCCTGAGACTCGGCGCTGACATGCTGAGGCCTCTACCCTCTGCTTCCTCCCTGTCTGTCGGCAGATGTTCGCTTCGGGGAAGCTCCTTTTTGGGGGCAGCGTTTTGAATGGATATGGCTTCAGCAAGCAGAATCTACTGAAACAGATCTTTCAGGCTCAACAGGACTGCAAGATGGGTTACTTCCTGCCAGAGAACTACAAATTTAGGTAAAACAGGAAAAACTTAGACTAAGGAAGGATGGGGGCAGGGAAAGGTGGGTGGAGAGGAGGGGCACTATGGAAGGGGCACTGGTGAGCCAAAGAGGAGTGAGGTGAGGAGGGAGCAGAGATGGGGACCATGGTCTCCACCCGCAGTCCACAGTAGAAGCTGGCGTGGGTGGACTTTGCAGGCGGCAGGGTGGGAATGAGAGCAGGCTATGAGGGGGTGAACGAGGCCGTGCTGTTGGTTTCTTTAGGACACAAGTTTGGGAAGAGGGCCCTCTTGGAGAAGGAGGGACACAGGACCATTTTCCCAGTGCTGGTTTCTGTAGGACAAACAATGGAGGCAGGTGTTGGGCAGGGGCCCTAGTGACACTCCCACCTTTTGTCCCATCACACCCCACCCCATCCCATCTTATGATGGTGCAATCAAAGTACTGCTTCTACTTTGTTTACCAGCAGGGCCACATAGACAAGGGCCATTCATGGAGTGACCTCAGGTCCTTGTAAGGGAAGTAGTGTCTCCTGGCTTAAGACTGACTCTTGGCCTCTGAGGTCTTGCTTTTCAACCAGGTGATGCCCATTACTGAGCACCACCTGGGCCCAGCTTGGGTGAGATGAGAAAAGGTAGGTGTCTCAGCTCAGGCAGCATACAGCCTGGTCCAGGGGAGGACCCTAGGGGTCTTCATGTTGCTGAAGGCTGTATTGGGAGAAAGGAGCAGATTATAGAAGGCCTGGGCCATAGGGTGCAGCAGAAAACTGACTGGGTCAGGGGTCCCAAGACAAGGCTGGAGCCCCTGCTCTGCTCTTTACTAGCTGGGTGACCATGGGCTAATCCATTTGGCTTCCTAATCCTGCTTTTCTCACCTTTACTCTAAAACAAGAGTAAGCATAGTTTTTACCTGTCTTGAGTTGTGAGGATTAGGTAAGTCCATACATGTGGAATGCTTTATTATTTATTTATTTATTTTTAGAGAGAAGGGAAGGGAGGGAGAGAAATATCAATGAGTGGTTGCCTCTCACGTCCCCCACTGGGGACCTGGCCTACAACCCAGGCATGTGCCCTGACTGGGAATCGAACCAGTAACCCCTTGGTTTACAGGCCTGTGCTCAATCTACTGAGCTATACCAGCCAGAGCTGAAATATTTTAAAATGAGGGTAATAATGCCTATCTCACAGGGTTGTTCATGAGGAACTTATGAAAGTATGTTTACCGAAGTGCTTTCTTAAGCTGCATGCAGACCTGGGCTTGCCTATGATTGCACCCCCACTGCACTGAGTTGGTCCCCCACTCCCACCAGGCCGCTCAGCTTTCTGGGAGTCCTGACACCAATCTGTCCCCTCATGTGCTGAGTTTGGGGCTTGTCAGAATGTCTGCCTGACCTAAAAGAGGTTTGGAGGAAATCCACTCCAGAGAAACTGCAGAGGTTACACCATGACCCAAGCATCCTGGAATGCTTAGTGGAGAAAGCAGGGTCCGGAGGAGGCTATGGGCATTAGGAGGGGCAGAAGCTGACACGTACTGCAGAGAGAAAAGTCGCTGAGGCATGAGAATCGAAGAGGGAGAGCATGGAGGTCTTTGATTGACAATTCTAGAGAAAAGGGAAGACAGAGGCAGTGGGGTTGCTCAGGTTTAAGTACAAAATACACCAAAGACCAAAGGGATCAGGGGAGGACCCACTGGGACAGCCCAAACTGTAGATGAACCGAGGCCAAAGACAACAAGCGAGGGCATTTTCAGAGGCACTCAGAAGCCCAGTTCACCACTTGGGGATATGGTAGACAGGGAGTGGGGGTTGCCAAAAAACTAGTTACAAAAAGACACAGCTCTTATTTGGCTTCTGCTATCCTCAAAAGGAGGATAACCTTTAGTGGGAAAGGGCAGCCTATGCCTAACACAGGCAAGACGGCAGGAGGAAGAGTCCAGCCGCCATCAGTAGCTCTGTGAACTTGGCAAACCACTTGCCCACTGTGTGCCTCAGCAGGAGTAAGCATAGTTTTTATCTGTCTTAACTCGCATGAAATACTGGCACATCACTAACATTTACCGAGAGGTTACAAATTGCAGTTGTTAATGTTATTATAACTAAAATGAGTTCCGGCCTCCTAATTTGTCATATCTAAGGAGTCTGAAAGGACATAATGGTATGTTTATGACAGTTTCCAACAATTTTTGAGGAATAATGGAGAAAGAATCAGAAAACTGCGCATGCATAAACATACACGCACACACAGCACAGCTAGATTAGGTCATTGAAAGTGGAAAGGGGCAGATGCGTGAAACTGTAAACCAGTAGGGACTCTTCCTAATTCTAGAATGGCTTATTTGAAAACTTAGTTTTACTGAGAAAGAGAATGGAATGTCTACAAGAAAATGTTGCCGTAACAACCCTTCTATTACCTATACCTGTGAAACTACCACCCCAAGCTTAGTGGTGCCAAACATCACAGTTATTTGTTACTATTGTCTCTGAGGGTTGGGGAGCCTACTAGGCTCAGCCGGTGCTTCTTGGTTGGGTCTCATAGGTAGCTGTGGTCAGAAGCTGGCTGGCGCTGGAGTCCTCTCAAAGGCTTGCTTACCTGTGTGGCTAGTAGCTGATGCAGGCTGTCAGCTAGAAAGCTTGCATGTGGTCCCTCCATGTGGCCTGGGCTTCCTTGCAACATGTCCGCTAAGTTCCAAGAGCAAAGTCCCAAGAGAGCCAGGTGGGAACTGAATTGCCTTTTATGACTTGGCTTCATGAGTCATTTAGCATTACCTTCCTCTGCATGGGAGTCCCTAGGGCCAGCCCATTTTCAAGGGAGAGGAACGAGACCCCGCTTCTTGATGGAAGGACTGTTGAAGAACTTGTGGATATGCTTTAAAACCACCACCGACCCCAGGCCCTCTCCCAGCAGGGAAACTAGATCAGTAGTGAGAGACACGCTGTCAGCCTGATCGTCTGGATTTGGGAGGTTGCCAGGTGAAAGCTCTTGATGTACTACGGGCAAAATGGATAGACATGGCTCAGGGGGCCGTGTGTTCAGCCATGCCCAGCGAGCAGCGAGCAGTGGCAGCCTGGAGGGCAGTCCTCTGTGCTTGGCCTGTTCACTTGTTTGCTAAATGTGCAACTTGGGTGAATGCACGGGAGGCTCACTGCTCAGCTGCGCACTAGAGGGGAAGGGATGATGGGTTTGCGGTACAGTCAGCCACCAAGAGGTGTTCACTTTTAGAGTTGGAAAGTTTATGGTCGGTGGGTGAGGAAGTCCCAACATAAGAGACTGTTACGCTGAGAAAAAAATCTTAGGAGGCAGAAGTATCAGTGTATAATGCAAGGGAGGTGTGTAGTGCCTGGAGTGCTAACATCTCATTTCTGGGTTTTACTGTTTCAAGAAGGATGTTGGCAAGCAGCTTTGCATTCAGAGCTATGGGCACGGGGGGTGAGGCTTGCCTGGCCTCGGTGGGAATCCTGTCTCCCTCACTTAGAGTTTTAATATGCTAGCCTTTGTACAGCCCTAGTGGGTAGGGAGGTTGTGGGAGAAGAGACAGGTCAGCAGAGTAAATGTAGGGAGTGGGCAGAGCTGAGCACCAGGTCTGGAAAGGCCGGGCCAGTCACTGGGCTGTGGGCACCTCGGCCTTCTCTTTCCTCAGATGAGCTGGCCACTCAGAGAGTCCTCAGTCCAGGCCCCAGGTCTCTGAGGCCACCTTAGAGAAGCAAGAGCTATGAGGAAGGAAGAAGAACCAGGTCTGTCCATGGCTAGTGAAGTAGCTTGGCTGCCCAGGGAGGCGAGGCTCCCTACTGAGTTCTTAAGTTCCAGCTGAGATTGGGTGGGCTCCTGCCTAGCAAGTAGACTGGTTGTGACAAACATAGCAGAAGCATGGGGGCAGACCAGGCCAAGGACAACTGGGCAGGGGGGTGGGGAGCGGCCACCGGAAGGGTCCCAGACTCATGTGGGCCTGAGGGGCTGGGGTCGCCTGGGCACAGCTCTGCGCTAAGGGGTAGGCAGTGGGTTGGGAGGGGGCTGCCGGTCCCTCTGCGTGAGTTAAGCTGTACCAGCCCAAAGAGCTGGGTGTCCTGCATCACACACCCTAGATTCTTCACCTTCCTTCTCTTTCCCCCTGCACCCCCAGGGCTCAGCACACAGGGGGCTCTTGTGTCACTGAATGACACAGCTGAAATGGTCACTGAATGATGACTTGAGCTGATTTTATTCCACCCCAGAGAGTCAGAAGTCAGGTCAGAATGAGGAAAGGCTGGCTGACAGAGTGATAATAACTGCATGCCATGGTCATCAGCTGCCCTCAAATACCTTCAATCAGGGGAGAGCCTCTCTCCAGAAGTGGTCGTCCCCTTCCTCAGCCGGGAAGTCATGCCCCTCCTTCAGTTTCTGAACAACGAGCAAGTACTGCATGCCCAGCCCTGTGCTCCATGGGGGGAATTTGCTGGTGAAGTGGACCTGGAACTGCTGCTCTTTCCCTGATCTGAAGACCCAGAAACTGGTGTGAAAAAGAGTGAAGGGCACTAATCGTTAGAGAAATGCAAGTCAAAGCCACAGCAAGATACCACCTCACACCCATTAGGATGGCTATTATCAGAAAGAAAGAGAAAACAGAAAATAACAAGTATTGGTGAGGATGTGGAGAAACTGAAAACCTCGTGCACCGCTGGTAGGAATGTAAAATAGCGCAGCCACCGTGGAAGACAGGATGGCAGTTTTTCAAAACACTAAACATAGAATTATCACATGATCCAGCAATTTCACTTCTGGGTATCTACTCAAAAGAATTGAAAACAGGGTCTCAAAGAGATATTTATACACCCCTGCTTAGAACAGCACTTTTCAGAATATCCAAGAAGAGGAAGCAACCCAAGTGTTCATTAACAGACGGACAGGTGAAGGAAATGTGGTCTGCAATATGGACATGGAGTATTACTCAGCCTTAAAGAGAAAGGAACTTCTGCACTACGCTACAGCGTGGATGACGTGTGAGGCCATTATAATCAGTGAAATGAGCCAGTCGCAAAAGGACAAATGCCCAATGATTCCACTTATATGATGTCCCCAGAGTAGTCAAATGTATAAAGACAGAAAGCAGAGGAGGGGTTTTCAGGGGCTAGGGAGGGGACATGTGCAATTAGTATTCAAAGGGTATGGGGTTTCGGCTTGGGGACATGAAAAAGTTCTGGTGAGAAAAGTTCTGGTGAGTCCTCATCACGCCAAGAGAAGTCATGCCATTTACAGGCCCTGAGATTCGTGCCTGAGAGCAGAGATACCCTGTGCTACAGTGGGGACCAGGTCAGGGCACGGTGTGACACAGGGAGGGGGGCAGAGGGCAGGAAGGGCTGGCCAGGCAGAGAGAGCAGTGAGACCCCTGCACCCCCCACCCCCCAGTGTTGGAGGAGCCCCTAGCAGGGAATGATGGAGGACGGCCCCCCATGTTAGTTAGAGTCCAGATAGGGCCACCTGATTCTCCCCAGGCAGCCTCCATTTTCCAGGTGCAGCCAGGAGCTGTGGGGTTTTGAGTAGGAGGAAGGCCTGGGTGGCTTTGTGGAGAAGAGGTCCTGGCTGTCTCTGGAAGATGCCTTGGAGTGGCAAGACCAGAGGGGGCTGGAGCCTTTGACATACCCTGGGGGCTGGGACCTCTGGGAAAGATGGTCTCCATAGCTCAGGGGTAGAGTTAATTCGCTGAGTTAATTCACAGAGTGAGGAGACTGTCCCCTACTACCTATTTAGCTCCCTAGGTACAAATACACCTCCTTCGCCAACAGAGTGTGGGCCTGGTGGAGGGCCTCGTGGGGGCTCCAGTGATGCCCCTCTGTGTCCTGGTCCCACTCATTCTCTTCATGTAACCTGGGGTCCTTCCTCTGCACCCCACTGGGCTTGACTCCATTTCTCCATTTAGCTGTGATTTGAGTTCCTAAGAAGTGCTGAGGGGCAGTCCATCCCAGGAGCAGGGGCAGGTTGGGTGGGGGTCACCCTGCTTCCCTCCACCCTGCTCATTGCAGTTTGCTGAGCCCAGGAAATCTTAAGAGACCCACTCCTGGGGTTCTGCTTTCCCGCCTGCCACCTCTGTGCATATGGGACTTGAAGGGGACAGGGAGGCAGCCTGGTCCGCACCTCAGAGCCACAGAGGACGGATTTGTCCTGCTGACAGTGCAATCTCACCACCTGGACCTGCCTTTGCCATGCTGCCCACTGGGCTGGCTAGGAGCCTGGCACAGCGTGGTGGGGAGAGGAGAGTGAAGCCCTAGACTCCAAGCCCAGCTGCAGGGCCATGTGGGAGTCTGGGAGGTGAGCCTCCTACAGAGAAGCAGGGAGCCAGCGAGGGCAGGGATACGCTCTGCAGAGGCAGGGTGTCCAGCCATGCCACCGACATGGCCTCAGACGTGTCACTTGCCCTCCCTGGGCCTCAGTTGTCTCCCTGAGTTCAGGACATCATTCTTTCAGGACCATTCTTAGAGAGGTGAGTTGAGAAATCAAAAACTGTAAGAGATGATGCACTCTGTCATGACAAAATGCCATGTGCCCTGCAAACCTCAAAGCCCAGTGTAAACTGTAACATGCCTGGTCAACTACAGAGCACCTTCCAAATTATCATGAAATCTATCCAAAATAAAGTCCTTTGTACAGAGCCACATGCCCGATAAGTCACCAAGGGCTCGGGAAACTGTGATGTGCCCTATAACCTGCAAAGTGTCTTATAAACTGTCCTTAACCCAAACTGGCAGATGGGCCTGCTCCAAAGAACTTTGTAAGCTGGAAACTTGCAAAGTGCTTTATAAACTTCAGTGTACCCCATACCCTGCAAAGCACTTTGCAAAACACAAGACACTCTATAAATGACAAAGCACCTTATAAACTGTTAAGTGCTCTGTTAAGTACAGAGTACATTACAAACTGGAAAGGCAGAGTACTATGTAAATGCCCATGTCATACTCAATAAGCTTTGTAAACTATGAAATACCATTCATATATGATGGGAAGCTAGTCACAGTTGTGCCACTTGGTCACACAGCTACCTCTTCCCCACCTTAGAAAAGGCAGGAGTAGGCTGAGAGGGAGTGGAGGTGGGGGGCAGGAAGGAGGGAGAGGTTCAGGGTGCATGGTCAGGAGCTGTGATGGGGGGCTCTTGCCCACCTCAGCTGCCCCTGCCAGGACCTGTCTAGGGATGGGGATGGGAAGAGTGGGCCCAGTGCCCAGAGAGGAGCCCACCTCCACCAGGCCCTCCTGCAGTGATGCTGCCCTGAGGCAGGAACTCCACCCTCACCAGCTGCTCATGCCGGCATCTTCCCTCAACCCAAGGAAGCCCACCTACAGCCTGCCTTCAAAGGCCTTGCTCACCCTGTCCTCAGGTACCTCTACAGCTTCTGCAAAAGAGGTATCAAACCAGACCCTGGGAAGAGAGTGTGAGCTCTGTGTGTGCACAGGGACAGGGAATGGCAGAGCTGGCCCCGGAACCTCCCTCTCTGTCCTAAGTTGCCTCCCCAGCTCCACACCCAGACAGCTGTCCCTACCCAGCCATGGCAGTTCTCATGCAAGACTCTTGTTCAGCTCCAGGGTTCTGTGGCACTGTGAGCCTGTTGCTGACCTGCTCTGGGTCAAATCACTTTGTTAGGGGACCAGGGACATGTGAGGTATAGGCCAGGCCTGCTTGGTGAGATAAGATTTGTCAGCTTGCAAAGAGGAGAAAGTAGAAACGTGCCAGGGTAAGGTAATGCTCTTCCTGCATTAGTCTGTCACTGTGCACCTGTTCGTGAGGAGTCCCGGTCAGACCTATTGGAGCAGGGCCTCTGCTGATGGACAAGCAGGCACTGGATAAGCAGGGGAAGAGCATGTTGTGGGAGGCTTCGTGCCTTGATCATACAGGGAGTGGGGAGTCGTTAAAGGTTCTTAAGCTGGGAGGAGCTTGATTAGAACTGGTCTTTACTCATGAATCTGGAAGGGAGTGGGTCAGAACTAAGCAGGATGTCATAAGCTTGTCACGGGAGCACCCTGTATGGATAAAGGTGGTTTCAAAGCCAGCTCTCTCCTGAACTGGGAACCTGGATGGGCTGAGTGGGGAGAAGTTACCTTCCTGAAGCGTGGACCAGAGCCTCAGACACATTGGGCTGACCTTGATGCCTTGGAGAGGTGAGCTCCGTGTCTGATAAGGGCCAGCATTTGCTGACACTTTCCTTTCACTAAAGTGAGTACAAAGGTTTTTGAAATTGCTGGAGGGGCTGGCCTATTGCAACCCCCCAGATGCCTTTTCTACTTAGCCCTGATAAAGGATGGTCTTGGCATCCATCTCTAGATCATTCTTCCAGGGAAGCACCTGGCCTACTATCAATAGGAACAGGAGTGTTCCTGTCACCCCAGCAAGATGGCTGTGTGGCCCCACTGTCCTGGTCACTCACGTTCCTCTGATGTCCCTGTCACTTGATTCATTTGCTCATTACTTACTCATACCTATGAGAGCCATACCATGTTGCTAAAATCAAACCCTCCTCTCAGTTGACTGGAGGCAGATTCATAGAGCTGTGAACCCTGCACCATTATAAGCAGCTGAGGAAATCCCTCCTTCTGTGAGAGTTCAGGGAAGGCTTCCCAGAGGAGGTGGCATGGGATCCTGGCCTTGAAGGATGAGTAAAAGGCCCAGCAGAAAGGGAGAAGGAAAAGGTACTACTGGAAAGGGGCTAAGGTGGGCAAAGACAAGGCATGCTTTGGGGACCGGGGAACATGATAGCTGTGGATTTAGTGAGGGCCGCCAAGAGGGCTGTTTGAAAAATATGCTGGTGCTTTCAGGTTAAGTTCTGATGGGCCTTGAGCTGGGCATCACTTCAGGGAGTTGGGGCTTGCCCCTGCAGAAGTTGAGGAGCCACAGGCTGGCTTTAAGTGAGAGACAAGGACAAAGCAAGGAAGATGAGCCCACAGGCAGCAGCATGGACAGAGTGGGAATGGGTGAGGCTGGAAGCAGGGAGGCCAAGAAGGAGGCCAGTGCCCTGGAGGGGCCACTTCAGGCTTGAGGAAATGGTTGTAAGCTCAGGGCCTATAGTACTTATTCCTGGAATCTAGCTCAAGGAGTAGGTTCTCAGTAAATACTCATGATGTGAGTGAGTGAGTGAGTGAATGAATGAATGAATGAATGAATGAATGATGAAATTTAGGGGAACCATTCCTCTTTCTGGACTTTACCCTTGCACTCTCCAAGTATCCTATGCCATCCATAGAGCCCAGGGGCTTCCTCCCCATCCACCCTTGGCTGAGGCCCTGCAGGAGCCCATCAGCCTGGCTCTGCCCCTGCACCTGGCTTACCCCTACCCTTGGGAGTAGCAGAGATGGATGCCAGCACCCCTAGGTTCAGCCCAGACACTGCCACAAGCCACCTGAGGACCTGACTTCTCAAAGGGCCTCAGGCAGGGCCTTGCTCTTGTTTCCATTGCTGTGATGTGAGGGTCCCTTGACTTTGTGTGTGCTCCTGTGGGGTGAGGTGGCAGAGTGAGCTGTGGAGGGAGGCGTTAGCTTGCTAAACACAAACATTGGGAATATACCCAGATTCTATGACCCTATTTTGGTATTTTTTCATTTTTTGTTTTTCTGGGGCCCTTATAATGATGGAAGAGGACCCCCTCCCCCCCCATTGTTTCCTGTCTCTGAGATGCTCATCCCTTAAGCTAGTCATATGGTGGGGACTCAATAAACACGAAGAGACGATGAGTGAAAGGGCCAGTCCTGTCTCTGCCATGAACCTACTATGTGCCCTCCAGCCCCTCTCTCTGCTCTTATTGGTGAAATGGGGACCCTGAATGTCCTGTCTCCCAGGGCTGCTGTGATGCTCAAAGCCATCTTGTAACCCAGAAAGTGTATGTAGACAGTGAACGGCTGGAAAGCCTTGAGCTGTGGTGTGAGGGTGAGGAGTGACCACGTGTGTTCTCGTTTCCTGGAGTGGTGTAACACCGTTCCACAAATGGAGTGGCTTAAACAAAAGTTTATTGGTTGTGGTTCAGGGGGCCAGAAGTCCCAGATGAAGGTGTGGGCAGGCCAGGCTCCCTCTGAGGGTATAGGGAAGGATCTAGTCCAGCCTCCAAGTCTGCTCACACCTAGGCTGTGACAGCACCACTTGCCTTCACGTGGCCTTCACCTGTGGGCCTGTCTGTGTCCATATGTCCCCCTTTCATAAGGATGCCAGCTGTAGTAGAGTGAGGCCCACCCTGCTCTGGTATGACTTCTTAACTCATTATATCTACAGTGACCCTATTTCCTACTTTCTGGGGTACTACAGGTTAGAACTCCCGTACGTGGATTTTGGGAGGGACACAAGCCATGACACTATACATGATGACTTATTTTCTTGGCTTCTTGTCCTCTCTCCTTTGCTCACTTAATGGTCAGGCTGAGTGTGCAGGTGTTGCAGAGTTGGAGGGGTGGGGGATAAGGGGGGGGAGGGGAAGGGTCTAATCAATGAACATGTATGAATGACCCATGGACATGGACAACAGGGTGGAGATGGACTGGGAGTGGGGCATGGGCAGGGCAGAGCAACAGGGGAAAATTGGGACAACTGTAATAGAACAACAATAAAATAAAGAAAGAAAAGAAAATGAAGAAGCCAGGGAAGCCAACCTGCGGTAAGTCTCTGGGTCCCCAGGGGGTTAGGTTCTCCCTTCACCCACCCTCAATAGAAGCACTTGAGCCCATATCTCTAGGAATTGGAACGTGAAGGGGCAGCTCTGAGTGAGGGCTGCTTGCCCAGGCCCCCTCCGACTGTGCTCCACTGAGCACTACCCTCCCCTCCCTGCTTTCCCTGCAGCATTTCAACCTCCATCCTGGCCCTGGATGACTCTGACTCAGCCTCAGCCGAGAGAACAATGATGGATGACGTTCAAGGAAGCACCTCCTCATTGACCATAGGGGACGAGATAGACGAGTCTCCCCCTGAAACTGAGAAGAAGTAAGTAGCCTCCCTAGCCTGGGGCTGAGGGACCCTCCTGTGGTCAGCAGAATAGGCATGGCTCACAGAGGCCACACAGGGCTAAGTGACCTTGGGCAGTCACATCCCCCTGGGCATGGTTCATCTCCAGCAATCCTTGACCTCTAGCCTGTTTTATCAACATGCCACCCAGCTGCTCTCCTCTGAGCTGCTGGCAGTGGTCTGGTTGGTGGAAACCGAGGCCTTTAAACTTTGTGGAGAAACCCCACAGCCCAAACCCATCTGTCTATCTGAGAAGGATGGGCACTACCGGCTGTGTCCCTGCAAGCAACTTCCTAGACCTGTCAAGTCTACTAACTTAGCTGTGTTTACTGGGAAGTGAATCATGTTCTGCAAGAGCATGTTCTGAAATCACGTTTCTCATGAAGATAGAAAAAGCAAAACTGTGAGCACCTCAAAAAGTTACAGGTGCCATTGGGACCCTCAGGTTGCAGCAACACCCAGAGGACCTCAGCTGCGCAAGGTGGAGGGTCACGCCCACCTCGGCCTGGCCAGGGCAGGGCTCGGGCACTGCCCAGACCAACCCTCTCTGCCCATTTCCCAACATTTGCTTCTCTCTACTTTGATTTTTAGGATAACACATCCTCCTGATGAGGATCTTCCTCCTATCAGCAAAGGCAGGAAGACCAGTAAGAAGCCAAATGATGGGAAGAAACTGCACCCCAAGAAGTAATGCAGGCCCCTTGACCACCAGAGTGCCCGGCCTGGACATGGCTCATCCCTCACCCACACAGCCATCCTACCCTGCCTCCCCAGCCCCTACCCCCTTCTCTGAGCCTCTATGTAATAAACAAGCATGCTACCAGCATCTGGGTGAGGCCATGGGCTAGGCTGGATCTACAAGGCCAGAGGCCCCCCAGCAGCCCCATTACAAGCCCAGTCCTTGGAAACTTGGTTGCTCTGATCCAGAGCTTCTTCTGTGGCCAGTGAAGTCAGCCCAGGATTCTTCCACTCCCAAAGAAACGAACCTTACAAGGTGACCCAACCAATGAGACATTAGCCATGGGGAGATCTGTGATGGGACTAAACTATGCTCTCCTCTCCTTCACCAAGTGGGAATGGCTTGGGTTCTGGCCCAAGTGGAAAATAGGGTGTGAGAGAGAAGAGGGAGCAGGGAGACAGGAAGCTGAGGGAGAAGAGACTAAGGGAAAGATGGGTGACAGATGATGAGTAGGGAGAAAACAGGAGGAAGGAGAGGCGAGGGGAAGTTAAGAAGGAAGAAATGAGGGAGGAGGGGGAGAAAAGGGCAGGTGGACAGAGAGGGTGAGGACCGTGGAGCGGGACAGAAGAAGAAGTGACAAGCCACACCCAGGGACCTGTGGTGGCACTGGAAAGCCAGAGCCTCTGTGTGCTAATGTCCCCATTTAGCCCACTCTCAGTGCCCGAGCTAATAGGTCTGGAGAATCCTTACCAGCCTCAAGGAGCCAGAGATGGCAGCCCATCCAGTGTGCTGATGCCTCCCTGGTGGCAGCTGAGAGGGGTAGAGAGCACACCAGCTCTGGCCCAGCTTGTCTGCAGCTCCCAGAGCCGTGCTTCCCAGGAGCAGGCTGAGCACCCCAGGGGGTCTGCCTTGCTCTCCAAGCCTGGAATAGAGTCTACAGGCCCTGATCTGTGGGTGGCGTTCAGTGGCATGCTCTATACTTCACAACTTGTGCTCCCTCTGTAATAGATGCTTTTTTAATCTGAATTTTTTGAGGTTTAATTTTTATCATTTGTTTCATTCAAAGGCTTTTTATGGATTATACATTAGTCCCCTAGTAATTGATTTGAAATGACATGCTATGTTCGTAAGCCTACAACCTTTGATCTAAGGGCCCCTGATGTATGTTAGGGGTCTTGGGCATCCCAGCATTCTCCCCTCCTCCTTGTCTGAGCAAAGAACACACAAACATTGGAAGGCAAGGAAAAGCACATTCCCCCCTGTCCAGGTCAGCCTTCGCATACTGGATTTACACATAGACAGGGTGGGGCAAAAGCAGGTTTACAGTGGTTTGTGTGACAATAATACAGTAATTAGTAAATAATACTACAAGAATAAACTGTTTCATGTACTCACAATTGTAAACCCACTTTTACCTCACCCTGACTATATACTGTCTATGGGGTCTGGAAACCCAGTGAGTAGCGCCCCCAGATGCCTGGCAGAAGCAAACACAAATCTTCTCTGAAGATGTTCACTCTCCACCTAGACCTCATAGGATTCCCACAGAGAACCCAGTTGAACATTAGCTCACAAACCAAAATTTAAAAATGTAAGCCAAAGTGAATGGAAACAAATATCAAATGTTCAATCAGACATAGAAGACTTCCGATATTCAAATTGTCAGATAACATAAAACAAATGTTTTAAATGTTTAAATAAGCAAAGGAAAGATTTGAAAACCTAAGCAAGGAGGAAGATATCATCAAACAAAAAAAATACGGACTGAATTTTGCTTCCAGACATGTTGGAGTAACTGGTACTGGGGTTTCCTCCTGACACAAACACCCAGGATAAGAGAAACAATATGTTCTACAATCACTCCCAGCTTTCTTCCAGACATACTTTCTGGATCATGGTGCAGGGAAAGAGAATGCAAGCACAGTATAAACTATTGCTGAACTGGAGGGAGAGATCAGAGTTGGAGAGATGGCAGTGAGTAGAATCTGTAGGGCAGAGCATCAGTGAAGAGGGGCCTATGCAGAAAGAACTCTAGAAATTTACCTAGGGTTCTCTCTGAGTCTTTGGCTGGATGCTCCACTGCACATGTTGAAGGTGTGGCTTCATGAGGTCTGGTAAAGAACTAGATTTCCACAGGTAAAAGTATGAAGTTGGACCCTTCCCTAACACCATATACGAAGATTAACTTCAAATGGATCAAGGACCAGATGTAAGACCTAAAACAATAAAACTTAGAACAAAGCATAGGACAAAAGCCTTGTGACATTGGATTTGGCAGTGATTTTATGGATATGACACCAGAGGTACAGGCAGCAAAAGAAAAAAATAGACAAATTGGACTTCATGGAAAAACTTTTAATGTGCACACTAAAAGATGCTATCCAAAGAATAAAAAGGGCAAAAATATTTGAAAATCATACATTGATAAGGGATTAATGTCTGGAATATATAGAGAATTTCTAAAACAACCTAAGGCAAAATTAGGCAAAGGACTTGAATAGTCATTTTTCCAAAGGAGATATACAGATGGCCAATAAACATGTGAAAAAATGCTCAGTGTCACTAATCATTAGAGAAATGCAAATCAAAACCACAATGAAATAAACTGCCTTATACCCATTAGGATGACTACAATCAAATAGAAAACAAGAGGTGCTGGTAAGGATGTGGAGAAAATGGAACCCTTGTGTACTATTGGTAGAAATGTAAATTGGTAGAGCTGCTATGGAAACAACTATGGAGGTTCCTCAAAAAATTAAAAATAGAATTAATATATGACCCAGCAATTTCACTTGTAAGTATATACCCAAAAGAATTGAGAGCAAGGTCTCAAAGAGCTATTTGTACACCCATGTTCATATCAACATTATTCAAAATAGCTAAAACTTGCAAGAAAACTATTCATCAGCAGATGACTAGGTAAGCAAAATATGGTATATACATACAATAATTGAGCCTTAAAAAGGAGTACAATTCTGCAATATGCTACAACATGGATTAACCTTGAGGACATTAAACTGAGTGAAATGAGCCATTCACAAAAGATAAATACTGTACGATTCCATTTATATGAGGTTCCCCAGAGAAGTCAGAATCATAAAGACAGAAAGTAGAATGGTGGTTGCTAGGGACTGGTGGGGGCGGGGAGAAATTGTTTAATGGGTATTGAGTTTTAATTTTACAAAGTGGAAAGAACTATGTGGATTGATGCTGGTAGTGGCTGCAGAACAGTGTGAATGTATTGGTTGGCCAACAAGTCCACATGTTGTTTTTCCATAAAAGATACATCTTTCATTTTCACCAATAACTTTACTGATTTGGACATGTTGAGTTATGTCGGCTATCTCCTGAGTAGGGTAGAATGTTGATTGTTCTCAATTAGTGTCTCGATTTGATCACTGTCAACTTCAACTGCTCCGACAGTGGAGCATCGTCCAACGAGAAAATCTCCAGCACGAAACTTTGCAAACTACTTCTGACACATTTGATCAATCACAGCACCTGCTCCATTCACTGCATAAATTTTTTAGTTTACATTTCAGTTGCATTTTTACCTTTCTTGAAATGATTAAGTGTAATATGCCAGAAATGTTGTGTATTTTCTTGCATCTTCAATATTAAAATGGCTACACAAAAATTTACCAATTTTGGTAAGTTTTTTTAAATGCACACTAATGTAACAGCTATCACAATACAATCTAACAAAATTGTTTCGAATTAAGTTAAAGACAACTGGAGCACTATTAGAGTCATCTTATGGAGAAAAATAAATGAACTTTTTGGCCAACCCAACCTTTAAACCAGTTAACTGTACACTTAAAAATGCCTACAATGGCAAATTTTGTGTTATTTATATCTTAACTTTAAAAAAGCAACAACAGCAAAAAGAAATGTGAAGTAAATATTTTTCTTAATGGAGACACTGTAAGTACATTCTGCTAAGGCTAGGAACAAGACAAGGGTAATACTGTTGACAGCACTATCCAAAATATATTGGAAATCCTGAACTCTATATGGAAAGAAAAAGAAATAAGAGCATCTCAGTGAATTCCGTCTGCTATCCCCAAATACCACAGACTGGGTAGTTTAAACAACAGAAATATGTTTCTCACTGTCAGGAGCCTGGAAGATTAAGGTTGGAGTGCCAGCATGGTCAGGTTTTGGGTGAGGACCCAAAACCTGACTCTCTCCCTGGGCATGGCCTTCCTCCTGGATTTGGCTTTCCTTGGTGTATGTTCACACAGAGAGATCTGTCACTGCCTCTTCTTATATATGCACACCAATCTCCTCATGGGGGCTCCACTCTCATGACCCCATCTAAACCTGATTGCCTCCCAAAGGCTCCACCTCCAAATACCATCACACTGGGGTTAGGGCTTCAACCTAAGAACTTGACACTGGAGATAAACACATGAATATTCAGGCCATTATGGAGAGAGAGAAGGATGTGGAAAGAAATGATAATAAAATTGTCAGTTTGCAGTGGTTAATCATCTATTCAGAAAAATCAACCAAGAATCAATAGAGAAACTGTTAGAACTAATACAGATTTAACAAGGTGCTGGACACAAGAACAGTGTGTGAAGCCAGTTTCACAGCGAGAAGCAGTGGGCCAGGCTGCATGCACGGTGACAGGGAGACTTAAATACACAGCACAAGGGGATGAGGAACTCCGTAACATGGTTGCTTAGTGCCCAGGAGTGAACTGAGGCAGAAGAAAGATGGAGCCCAGTCTCGCCAGAGAGAGGATGGGGCCTCTCTACTGACAGCCCAGAAGATCTCAGAAAGATGCAGAATAATCCGCAGCCCTAGTTGCTAAGGCCCCTGAGAGCTCTCACCCAGAACTCACAAGTATTTCTCCCTCCAAAAGCCAAAATCTGTTTCTCCCTGCATTCCTCCTCCCTTCTAAGCCTTGAGACTGTGGGCAAGTAACCTTGGTGTCTGGGTGTCCACATCCTCCTCTGTAAAGTGAGGATGACATGACGACAGTTACAACCTCCCAGGGATGTGGGTGGATCGAGTATGATACTGCAGAGGAAGGACTAAGCTCATGCTTAGTAATTGTGGATGAAAAGAACTATTTATTAATAAAGCAATTAAGGAATTCTCCCGCCCAACATCAACCTCCACCGCAGCAAGGCCCGCCTGCTGCTGGCTGCCTCCCCATCTTCAGCTCCATCAAGGGTTAAGGAGCTTGGCTGCATGCGGAGGAGGAACAGGAATGAAGTAGTGGTGCTGGCAGCAGTGTCTCCTTATCTGTGAGCAATCTCCTCCGGCCCCCAGCTCACATCTCAGAAATGAAAGCCCCTCTCCTAGGCTGAAGCTCTGCTGGCTGCATCATAATGACTCTCCTGGACAAAGAGAGTGGGATGGGCCCTCCCTCCCCTGTGGCACTGGGCTCTCACTTCCCCAGGTCTCTGGGATGCAGGGGCCCCTGAGCTGCCCTGGAGCTGTCAGTTCACATGTGGGAGAGAGATTGGGTCCTTTTAGCTCCTGGTCCTGTGAGGCTGGAGGAAGGGGCAGTGAGGTGGGGTGGGGTGAGCTGGGAGGGTGTCCTGGAGTTGGGGGAATGCTGACAGGTTGGGGAGCAGTTGGTCAGTGTGTCCTAGTTACTCTAGGTCTTATAGAACCCACCGTCCGGCTATGGCTCTGCAGATTATGGCCCATCAGTGAGTTGTGAAATCCATTTAGTGGGTCGTGATCTACATTTAAAGAAAAAGGAATTGGGTTAAACAATAGAGTGCATTGCATATAATAAAGTGACAAGCTTTATTCCAGTCGCCATCAGTGTAGTGGCTAAAAACACAGACCCTGGGACCCACGTGCTTGGCCATGCAACCTCGGACACGTTGTTTAAACTTCCATGCCTCAGTTTCCTTACCCATCCATGGAGAAGACCAGCAAGCACATCGTGGGTCGTTGTGAGGATTGAAGGAATGATACAGAAGAGCTCGGGATCAGGGCAGTGCTGCGAGTGTGGGCTCTGTTTTTGTCCCTGCTGTGTCAAATCTGTTTCTTCTCTGGGAAGGTACAATACCTAGTCACAAACACTTGAAAGCCACTGGATTTGACAATTGGGCAAAGGACCTGTTTATGGAGAGAATTCAGGACACGGCCTTGGGTGGGGCTGGGGGTGCTACTCTTAGCAAATTAGAAGAGAGGAGCCTGAGAGAAAAAGGAATAGCCAGAATCCCTGGGGGCAGGTCTCCATGTGCATAGCGCTCCGTGGTTTATACCACTCGCTGGCCTCTCTCACAGTGGCAGCCACTGGGATCATTTTTGTGTAAATAGCAAGGAAAGTGATTGCTGGATCATATGACAGCAGTGCGTTCAGTTTTGTAAGAAACCACTAAGCTGCCTTTCCAAGTGTCTATACCATTTTACAGTCTCAGCAGCAGTGAACGAAAGCTCCTGTTGCTCTGCATCCTCATCAGCATTTGGTGTTGTCAGAGTTTGGATTTTGGCCATTCTGATAGACTTGGAGTGTTCTCATTGTTTTAATTTACACTTTCACAATGGCTTGTGATTTTAGCGTCTTCTCATATGCTTATTTGCAATCTGCATATCTTCTTTATTGAGGTATATGTTCAGGTCTATTGCCCACTGTTTAATTGGGTTTTTCATTTTCTTGTTGAGTTATTTGTATATTTTAGATAACAGTCCTTTATTGGATATGTCTTTTGTAAAGATTTTCTCCAAGTCTGTGGCTTGGCTTCCCATCCTCTTGACATTGCCTGTCTCAGAGTAGCAGTTTCTGACTTTAATGAAGTCTAGCTAATCAATTCTTTCATGGATCATACCTTTGTGTTATAGCTATAATAAAAAGCCATCACAATACCCAAGGTCATCTAGATTTTCTCCTGTGTATCTTCTAGGAGTTTTATAGTTTTACAGTTTACATTTAGGTCAATGATCTATTTGAGCTAATTCTCATGAAGGGTGTAAGGTCTGTGTTTAGATTCTTTATTTATTAATTGTATATGTGGATGTCTGGTTATCATGGCACCATTTGTTAAAAAGACTGTCTCCATTGTGTTGACTTTGCTGTTTTGTCAAAGATTACATCAGTCAGTTATATTTCTGTGGGTCATTTCTGTGCTCTTCTAACCTATCAGCCTTTTTGTCATTCTTTCACCGATACCACACTGTTTTGTTCCCATAGCTTTATAGTGAGGCTTGACAGGTAGTATCAGTCCTCTGACTTTTTTTCCTCCTACTCTCCATTTTTTAGAAGTAGAAATTGAGACACCAAGAAGTTAAGTAACTTGCCCAAAGTTGCAAAGTAAATGGCAGAGCTATGATTTGAACTCAACTCTTTTGACTACAAAGCTCGTGCTTAGAACAGAGATGTGGGGTTCCATGTACCTTCTGAACTTCCACGGAGCCCCCTCCCAGTTCCCGTAGTCATTAATGCCGGTCTGTGTCAGCCTTCCCCAAGGACTCAGGGCTCCTCCAGGAGGACCTGAATCTTATCTTTCACTGATGCCCATGCTCCTACCAGGAGCTGATCCAGAGAAACTCTCCAGGGAGTGTTTGTTGAATGACTATGTGACCAATTAAGGGAGTGTTGGAAGGAAGTGAGACAGACTGGTAGGGAGGGTGGGAGAGGGTAGCTTTGATTAGCCTTGACCTAGAAGCATACCTGCATGCCCCAGAGAGGACCCCTACATACCCAGCAAAGCTCTCTTCTTCTCCCTTTGCCCCAACATGAGCTCCAGGGCACTTACTCCCTGGTTCATCTCACCCTTTAGCCTTAGTTTAGAGACAGTCAAAGGCACCCATTCTAAAATCAATTTTCCCTCCTAGACTCGCCGTGCCTGAAATCCCTCCTTAGAGTTCCTCCCAATAAGGGTTTCCCGTAAGCTGGCACAGTTTACCTCAGTCTGACTAGGGGTGGACAGCGTGCTGATGACCCCACATGGGCCACTTCATTTAAACCTCTCGAAGGCCTCAGGGAGAAGGTACTCCTATGGGACCATTTTACAGAGGAGAGCATATGCACAGTCAGGATGGGGAACTGGGTTATCTGGTGCGAGAAACCTGGCAGAAGGGAGGCATGGGTCCAGTCCTGTGTCAGTGACAGACTTGCTTCCAAACACAAGTGGAGTCAGTGCCCCTCCCCCAGCCACTGGAGCCGCCATGGCCCACTCCTGATGCCCACGGGTCTGGTGGGCCAGAATTCAAGGCTAGACAATTCTGCAGGGTGTTGGGTCCAGCCCAGAAGCCACCCAGCTTTTCACAGCTCTGTGAACCCCTGATGACCTCGTTCCCCAAGCAGGGCATGACAGGCTTTGCTCTGCCCCCATGAGCCTGGTTGCTGGTGCTGAGTGGGGGCGCTGCTAGGCTAGCCATGTCAGTTGCAGCTAATGCCCAGGCCATCAGGAGTCCCTCTCACCACCTGTGAATCATCCACCCAACACTTCAAAGAGTATGTTGATCCCTTCCCCACCGACCCCCCCTCCCCGTGTGAGACACTCACTGGACTACAGCAGTGAACAAAGCAGGCAAAACCCCCCTCTCCCTGGGGAGGGGAAAGACAGACACCAAACCCAGTGAGTACAATGCTCGCTGTATCCCGTGAGTTATGAGGAAGTGAAGCAGGGAGGGCCTCACAGGGGAGGTGACCTTTGAACAAAGTTCTGAAGGAGGAAAGGAGTGAGCCATGTGGAGGTTTGAAGGAAGAGCCTTCCAAGCAAAGGTCAGAGCATGCTAGAAGTGTTGGAAGAACAGTGAGGGCCAGGTGGGCCAGAGTGGAGGAGCTGGGGACAGTCTGAGGATAGAGAGGCAACCGTTGGGGGAGACCTTGTGGGCCACTGGAAGGGCTTTGGCTTTTATCCTCAGTGAGGCGGGAGCCACAGAGGGTATGGTGCAGAGGAGGGGCAGGTCCTGATGTGGTTTTAACAGGATCCCTCTGGCTACTGGGCAAGACAGTCTAAGCGTTTAAGATCAAGTTAAATTTCCTAACGGATTGGATTTGGGGTGGGAGAGAAGAGGGGCCTCAGGAATGACTCCAGCGTTCTGGAAGGATGAAGATGCTTTGCTGTTCCCGAGTTGGGAGGCTGCAAGAGGAGCTGGTGGGGGTTGGGGGTGGGGATTAGGACCTGAGTTTTGTTCGTGTCAATTAGGGAGGCCCACTAGGAACCCAGGTGGAGTGGGCTGGTGCCATCTTCCCCAGGCTCCATCCACTGCATCTCCTCTGCAGGAGAAAGAGGAAGGGAGGGGACCTCTCAGATCAGGGAGGACCTTTCTGGGGGAGGCAAGACCCTGGAGAGGCTGCAAGTGGTAAAGGAGGTACCAGAACAGATCACACGCACCAAAGGGAGTGAGAAAGGATGACACACCCCAAAGGGAGTGGGGTGTGACCCCGATCCTGGGATTCTGCAGCCTGAAATCCAGGATTTCTTCCCCAGGCTGGTCTGCAGTAAGGCGGGCAGGCAGGTCAGGGGGGCACTTGCCTAGGGATGGTGGAATTCTCAGCTCATTAGCACTTTAAAGGGAGTATTTCAGCTGTGACACTAGCTGTAAGCAATTAATTTTAGGTAGAAGCAGACAGAGCTCAAAGAGAAAGGCATTCCTGTCCTTTCTCTTCCTATTCTCCCGCTTTATCAAGGAGAGTGTCAGGTGGGTGCTCCCCGATCTTTAACACCTCTTTGACACTTGCCAATCTCCCTTCTTAACCAAGGGGGAGCAGGCAGTAAGCTCAGAGCTTCTGCAGGCAATGGTGTTTGGCTAGAATTGAACAGTGTAGCTTTATGTGCAGTCTGCTTTATAGTGCCCCTGTATTTAATTTATGGCAAATCATGGCTGTGATTGGAAGTTTCTTTTAAGTACATCTAAGTTGAAAATGTGAACGGATTTAAGATATTCAATAAGTTAAAGTGGCAAACATCATGGAGCTGATGCATAAATACCAGGCATTTGGGAAACGCTCCTTTAATAATTGTGTTCGTAGGGCTGCTGTGAGGCTTAGCTTGGTAGATACTTTTGTTTTGGGTACTTTGTCTGCTACAATATTTTGTTCCCTCCTTCTTTCTTGTCCCCTGGCCTTTTCCTCTAGAAAGTAGGATAGGGTGGGATCCAGTCCTTGTACCACTAGCCTCAGCAAGGCCCTGGAATGGCTAAGAACCTCTTTCTACACAGCCAGGTCAGCATCCTTTTTGGGTTGCAGTCCACTGGGGGGCGGTCTCCACACTGGCCCGATCTGCTCCCACTTGCACTGTCTGGATGCACGGACTTCACACCTCCCTCCCTCGGCCCTCAGGGCCTCAGAGCAGCACCAGTTTCACTTTCTGTCTTCCAGGGCCATCCTGTCACGGCTCCCTGCTCTCTGTGCACCATCTCCACCAGCCCTCGCCCTCTCAGCAGCCCTATGATGTGGGGACCAACACTGAGAGGTGATGAGGCTGGCGAGGTCACCTGGGAAGTGAGCAGCTGACCCAGGATGACACAATGATAGTGGATGCTGGGCTGGGCCCCCACATTCCATGAAAGAGCCCCCTGGGAGGGGGGCACTGAAGGAGCAGGGGATGAACAGAGGGGATGGGCCGCCTCCCAAACGTGTGCTTAACCATGTGGCCAGCCTTTAGGGACAAAGCCAGGCCCACCAGACATTGGGGATTTACTTTTCCCCCAGAGGCGTTTAAATCTGACCCCCAGAGAGGGTGCTGCTTATCACAAAAGGCTGCCATCTTTGAATAGGAAAGGAGAAGGCTTCTCCTCAAAATGCTCGATATTAATTGCCATCATTTTTATTATATTTACTCTGTGTCAGGCACTATTCTGAACACTTTACAGATATTAATTTGCTTAGTTACTCAAAATCCCTGTGATGTAGTTGCTTTTATGATTCCCATTTTGGAGATGGGGATATTGAGGCACAGAGATATGAAAAGACTTGCATAAGGTCACACAGCATGTCAGTAGCAGAGCCAGAAGTCAAGCCGAGAGAATTTGGCTCCCTTGTTATGAAAAGCCATGGGCCGGGGCTGTGCACAGAGGGGCCAAGGCTGTGGTCTCTCTTCCTGCTGGAATCCCCACCCCACCAGGCTGCTGGTACAGAAGTGCCAGCCCCTTCTCACTGGCCTGGGGAGAGGACAGAGCCACAGAAGACTGGAAGGGCCCTCAGCCACCTGCCTCCCACCTGGCACTGTCAGCCTTTGACAGCTTTCCACTAGGGTCTAAGGCTGCGGACCCCCAGACCTGTCTGCTCCCCCTGCTCCGTAGGGGCTTCTCTGACCTCTACAGACCCACTAGGGCTTTCTGAACTCCAAAGTCTGTGGCCCAAGGGGCTGTAAGTGTAATTGGGGGAATTAAAATAAAGACAGGGTTGTGGCTACGTGTGTGTGTGTGTGTGTGTGTGTGTGTGTGAGAGAGAGAGAGAGAGAGAGAGAGAGAGAGAGAGAGAGAGAGAGAAAGAGAGAGAGAGAGAGAGAGCGCGCAAGCGTGCGAGCTGGTGGGAGGCAGTGGCTTCGGGGCTCTGATTCTACCCAGCTTCCCCACCTTTGCCCTCACACTGAGACCAGCCCAGTGCACTGTTTCCAGTGTCTGGCCCTTTTAAATTTAGCTGGAGGAAAAAGCAGTTTGTGCAGGCCTGGAACGCAGAGACAATCAGCAACAGGAAAAAGTCATCCGAGGGGAGTTTTCAATGAATTATGGAGGCATTGTTCCTGCGCCCGAGGAGCCAGGGCTGCTGCTGGTCCAGGCCTCGCTGACCCAGCCCAGGCCTTTGGGGCCAAACATTGCCTGGAGTTGCGTCAGGACAACACAATGTGGGCGTCTGAAGGCAAAAAAAAAAAAAAAAAAAAAAAAAAAACCCACCCAACCAGAGGAAGAAAAATACTGGAAATTCCCTATGTCCTAGCTATGGAAGAGCCTTTCTTGAAAATCAACAGCAAGGGAAAGGTTGCTGTCCGCCCAGGCGGGGGACCTCGGGGAGCGGGAGGAAGTCACAAATGATATTTTGAGATATTTTCAGTCTAGTGTGATGCCGGTTGATTTTCCAAAACATGAGGGCCTCACGCTGAGGGGAGAGTTGAGGTTGGACTGGGGCTGACCTGGGGGTGGGGCTCAGGATGGGCCAGGACAAGGACATAAACAGAAGCTGACCCAGTTGGAGCGCTCTAGTGTCCCAGCTGGCTGACTCACAGGCCCCTTGCAGCCAGGGGAGGCCAGGGGGTCTCCTGTTGATCCAAAGGCCCTTCCAGACCTTACTCTGATGAGAGGATCACAGATAAATCCTAGAGTCCCCTGCACAGAAAGCCTGCTAGATGGCCAAGCAGAACCTTGTTCGTATCTCCCAATGGGGAGTTCACTACCTGCACAGTTTGAATTGGGAGACACAATAACGACCTTCTGGAAGGGGTACAGTAGTGAACAAAACAGAAAAAAAACTGTGTTCATGGAGCTGGCATTCTAGTGAGGAGACACAGGCAGCATACACAATAACATTTATAGTATGTTAGAAAATGCAAGCGTTATGAGGAGATAAACCAGTGGAAGGAGTAGGAGTTGCTTGGTATATAATTCTAAAAGGGCTGGGGGGTCGGGGGTGGGTGCTAAAGAGAAAATTTCTCCTTATGCTCAGCTGAGACCCAGCTCCCTGAGATGCCTCATAGGTCCCCACTCTGCTCCCTGGACCTGCAGCCCCACCACTTCTCTGCTCCAGGCTGAGCAGGGCCAGCTCCTCATGGGAAGGGGGACCCAGCACCTCCTCACCCTTCCCAGCAGCTTAGAGCTGGACACCTTTCCCAGAAGCAGGCAGAACATTTTAAATCCCCTAACTCAATGAGTGCACCCTGCGGTCCTCATTTGGCTGTTTTAGCAGCTGATCCCACTGTTACCTCCTACTGAGTTCACCGCCCTCTGATGCCCTCGCTGTACAGACAAGTGGCCCTGTCTCCTCTATCCATGGGTAGTTCAGGCTTGCAAACTCACAAAGAATTTGCATTTATTTCTATCATTTCATCTTGTGGAATTTTGTCCATGCAGCTTTACAAAGATCTTTTTGGCACCGAGGTAGAGTACATATCAAGCAGACAAAGAGTTAACACTAACATTCAAAAAGTGCCTAAAAATAGATAACAAAAATACAAGAAAGAAAGAAAGAAAGAAAGAAAGAAAGAAAGAAAGAAAGAAAGAGGAAAGGAAAGGAAAGGAAAGGAAGGAAAAGGAAAGAAAGGAAAGGAAAAGAAAAAAGGGAAAGAAAGGTAGACAAAGAATATGATCTGGCAATTCACTGCGGAAATGCAAATGGCTAACAAATAAATGAAAAGATGCTCAACCTCTCAGGCAGTTGTGCAAATGCAAATTAAAAGAACAATGAGATGCCATTTTTCTCCCATCAGATTGGAAAAAAATATTAAATATTGATGACATTCAGTGCCAGCAAGGAGGGGGGCAGTCAAGCTGTTTTGACACTGCTGGTGGGGGTGTGAGCAGCTATAATCTTTTGGGACAGTTATCTTCAGTTTCTATTAAAGTTTAAAATGTGTATGCCCTTGATCAAGCAGTTCCACTTTGGAGAGTTTATCCTGCACAGCCACATAGACACACAAGTTGATTCCTACAAGGGGCGTTTGTTGCAAAAGAGGGAGAGAGAGAACTAAATGTTGACTAATTGAAAAACAAATGAGTGAATCCTGGGACAGTTATTCCATAAAATATGAGGCAGCTGATAAAAATAGATAGTATGTGTGTATATATAAATACATGTATGAACCTGGAGTCATGTGTATGGCATATTATTAGACAAAAAACAAGGCTCCAAGTTAGGTATATGGTGCAATCTTATTTTTATAAGAATGTTTGAAAGAGTAAACTGGAAAGATATATTCACCAAACTGCAAACATCAGTTACCCCAGGGCAAGAGGGTTACAAGGAGCAAGATATTTTTTTCACTTCTCTATTTTTTTTTTACTTTCACAATAATTTTTATACTTCTAATAATTTAAGCAAAAGATACTCTTTCTTAAAAGTCAGTTTTAAGCTGTTCTTATAGAGATCTGCTTGTCACATCATCATAATGGACAAAGGACACTAGCATGAAAGGTTGTCTTCTCCCTGGTGAGCTGGGTCCTCTGAGAGATATTCAAGCGCCCACTCCTCTGCTCGCCTTCACATGAGCAGGAATCCCATTGCACACCGAGCCTCCTGAGTGCTCCCTGCCTCAGTGCCCCACGTCTGTCTCTCCCATGTTTCATTCTACCTTCCCTGATCTGTGAGTAGTACAGGGTTCAGAAATTGTGCAGAAGGGACAGGGCTGGGTTTCCTAATCTTAGTTGGAGATTTGGGGGTGCAGAGTCTACGCTTAGGACAACCACCAGTTTCCATCTTGCATGACAGCTCTGAACAGTAGCAGAAAGGGATCCTGGGCCATTTCTAGGCTCCACTGGCAAGAGTGCTGCGTCTGGGTAGCGACGTCTGCTCTCAACAGGGGACTGATGAACGGGAGCATCAAAGTTAGTGCTTGGCCACGGTTGGTCTAGGCCAGTGATCATCAGACTGATATCATGCACAAAAATCATTGGGTATTTTATTAACATGCAGACTCAGGTCCAACAGTTCTAGGACATGCCTCCAATTTTGCATTTCTAGGAAGCCCCTAGGAGATTCTGATGCTGCTGTTTGGTCTGAGGACCACTCTTTGAGGAGCATGGGGCAAGGATCTTGGAGACCTCCATTCACAGCTACCTTCTTTTCTGCCTCAACTTTTCAAACATTTGCAGACAAAAGTGACCAACCCCTCCCCACTGTCTAGCACTTTTTGTACCCACCACACCACTTGATTCTTGGAACAGCCAAGGTTATTATCTTCCTTGACAAATGAGAAACTGGAGGTGCAAAGGGGACAGGACTCTCCCATGATCTCCCAGCTGCTAGTGGCAGAGGTGGGCCTGGATGGCAGATCAATCACCAACCTCCCTCATCCCCAACCCTCTCCTCTCTGGAGCCAGAAACTAGCCAGAAAGACCCTGCTCCTCCCCGAAAGCACTGCATTCACTGCCATAAATAAGGTCTCCGCCAAGCCAGGTCCCTCCTCCCTGGGCAACCTCTCACAGCAGGCTGGGTCTAGGGTAGCCACCGAGGGAAGGGAGGCCTGCCGACAGCATGAGTTATGGGCTCCGGGAAGCCCATTAGTCACTGAAGCGAGAGAAGTTAACTCGAGCTTATTAACTCTAAACGTTTATTATTCACATTGATCACTGCAGCAGACAGTCCCCACCACCCTGCCTCCCAGGAGCCGGCCAGTGTGTTCTGACAGCCGGCTGGTGATGCCTGCATCTTGAGTCCCCAGGAAATGCAGGCAGGGCAGAGTCTCAACTGCTGCTTCCAAGAGGCCGAGAAGGGTTTCTCATCTGTGACCCTGTCACCCATCTGATCCTGTGTATCTGCCAGCCCCTGTTCCCAGCCAGCTCCTGAGCCAGGAGCTGGGGGCTGCTGGTGCTGAATCAAACACCATCTCCTGGTCATGGGCTGTCCTGAGGGTGAAAGATGGGGGCAGCTGGTAGTGAGGAGCCCAACCATAGTGTCCACTTGGTTTGATTTTCGTCTCTGCCACTTGGCAGCAGGTGAAATGTGACTTTTCAGAGACTCCATTTTGTCATTGATAAAATGGGGCACAGTCATTTGTCCAACAAATATTTATTGAGCACCTGCTATGTGCCAGGCACTTTCTAGGCCCAAGATGCAGTAGAGAACAGAAAAGCTCACTACTCTCATGGAATTTATGTTCTGGAGACGGAGACAGGCATAAAGCAATTGAAGAAAATAAATAGTGATTTCAGATAGCCGTGAGTATGATGAAGATAATCTCAAGTCATGGGGTAGAGAGTGACAAGAGGCATCGGGGGAGGTTAGTTGGAGAGCCAGGGTCACCTACAAGGAGGTAGCATTAGAGCTGAGACCCAAATTACAAGAAGGAGCCAGCCAGCCAAAGAGAGATCTGGGCCAAGGGGAGTCCAAGCAGAAGGAATGAAGCATCCAAGGATGATAGCCTTGGATCAGGCAAAGCTTAGGGTGCCTGGCGACTGGAGAGGAGGCCAGGGCAGCTGGGATTTAAATGAAATGAACAGGAGAGAAATGGGGGATGGAGGGGAGTGGGGGCAACAGCCACCGTAAGGACTTCAGATCTTATTCTCAGTGCAGTGGGAGCCACTGGGTGATTTTAGGTGAAAAAGGTCATGAAGGGTATAAAATCACACTTGACCTCCCTCCATGGCTATTATGAAGTGTAATGGATACCAGGGGTCCTGCCTGGATCCCCCATGTGCTCCTGTGCCCCAGCTGCAGGGATGTTGGCTGCTAATGGCTGACAGCTAGCCTTCTCCTGAGCATGGCCCTCAACTACGACCCTTCTCCAGGGTGGGCCACTTGTGTCAGGTGGGGGCGAATCAGTGGTGTTCTTTGTACAGCAGAGCTTCCCGGTGGGGCCCAGCTGAGGCTACTCTCCAGCCAGGATCACAGTCTTGCTTGGTGCTTTGTTCCTGCCCTCCCTGCATCCCTTACTCCTGCTGACAGCACTTCTTCAATAATTCACGTGCACCTGGGTCCCTGGCTCAGGCTCTGCTTCTAGGGGACCCAAACTAAGACATGAGGATTAGATCACATGGTAACTATAAAGGCTGAACCCAGAACCTGCTGCACAGTGGTACTTCAGGTGACCAACTTGTCCTGATTTGCCCAAGACATTGAAGGTTTTAGCACTGAAAGTGCTGTATCTCTGGAAACCCTTCATTCTTCCTAGGCAAAACAAGTTCATTTAGTCAATACCTCTTGGTCTCCCTGTCCTGGGGTCTTTCAACAGAGCCACAACAGGGTCCCATCCTTAGAAGCTCAAGGGCCAGAGGCAGGAAGCTGGCAATATTGTGATCAGGAGAGCTGACCTGGGGCAGTGAGGTGGGGGCTGCCCTTGAAGGTGAAGGTGCTGCCCAGTGAATGGGGGCAGAGCACCCACCCCAATGAGCTGATGGTCAGGAAAGCCGCGAGCTTCAGATCTACAAATTCAGAGACAGGCTAGGAAAAGCAGGTTCTGGGGTCCCATTGGTCATGCCCTCAGCTGTTCCTTCCTCTCAGTTTCTGGAGGGGAAGTCCCCTCCAGATCCAGCAGAAAGCCCAGAAAGCCTGCAAAGCAGAGACCTCTTTGGGAGGAGCCCTCTGAAGCCTCTGAGGCCCCCAGGCCCTCCTCTGACTCAGCAGGTCCTGTGCTGGTCTCTGAAGCCCCTTGACAACCCAGACAAGCAGGCCTATTGTCTACATTACAGACAGTGACGCTGAGGCTCAAAGAGAAGTGACCTGCCCAGAGCCACACAGCCAGTGAGTGGTGGAGGTGGGCTGGGCTCTTAGGCCTCTGAGGCACCACAGCACTGAGCCAGTTAATTCGTTAAAGAAGATAAGAAAGGCACTACTGATCACATTTGATTCATTCCTTTACCTACACCCCTTTCATCCATTCACTGATTTCAGAGAGGAGCGGATAAAAATATAGGTTCCAAAGCCAGCCTGCCTGGGTTCAGACCCCAGCTCCACCATGCAGAAGCTGTGGGACCAAAGGCAAATGACTGACCCTCTCTGTGCCCTGAGGTCCTGAGCCCTCCACCTGGAGATCACAACGGCACCTCCCTCCAAGGGTGTTTGTGAAGATTAAGTGGGTTATTATATGGAAAGCACTTACAGCAGAGCCTGGCACATCACCTCAACTATAGTTGCTTTTTTATGACAATGACTTAGTATGATACAAGTCCTAATAATAAAATACTGGGAACAACCTAGATGTTCAGCAACAGAGAAGTTATTAGCCAACCATGATGTATTGATTTCAGGGAACAGAATAGTAATTAAGTCAGTTGGTCTTGGTGCAAAGCTAAACAAACATACTAACAGACCAGAAAGCCCAGACCTGGACCAATATGTGTAGAATCACCAGGTTTATGACAACTGAGATGCTGTGCGGTGAGAGGATGATGCCAGGTCAGTTGGATATGCACATCAGGAAGAAAAGACTGCTGACCCCTCCCTCATACCACACACCCAATAGCTGTTTTGGTGAACTCTTTGCAGCCCTTTGGCTTGACCTGAATATGGGCTGTGTGTACCGTTTCCCAGCCTGCTCTCTGAAAAAGGTGAACTTGCCATAATAAAGCCACTTTAAACGTGTATACAAGCCAATGAGAAAGCTGAGGTGAATTTCAGTGGTGTCGTTGGCTTCATATGAATGAGAATGTTGGTTGTGATGGTTGTCCTTTCGGTAGAATGAAGGACAGTCCTTTATTTTGAAGTTCATTCACACAACTTATCCAATTCAAGATAATTGCAGAAGGAGACTGAATTTTAGGCAACAAGTAATCAATAAGAAAGTTCCAATTTCTTTAAAAAAAAAATAAAGAAAAACATGTTTTGTTGTCCCCGACAGGGAGATGGAAAAAAATAAAATAACCAAGGAAAAAGTCACCCCACGCTTTCCTCATGGTTGTGGGCCCCCACCACTGTGGCACCGTGAGGAAGTCGAAGGTTGAGTGAGCAAAACATGTTTTCCTTCAGCAGGACATCTGTAGGAACTCTTGGAATCAATTATTGGAAAACACAAAAATAAAATAAACTTCAGCTTGTGGTAAACACTACCCCCTCTCTCTGGAATCAGGAAAACAAAGGCCAGGATGGGGGTCAGAATGAAATAGTGGGCAGGCACGCCAGGCAGGAGGCGGGGACCTGGGTTGTGGGTGAGGTTAGATGAGGCAGGAGCTTTCCTGAGCCTCAGTTTACCCATCTGCAAATCCATGATCCTGTTTCCATCTCACAGAATTGGGGTGCGCTCACTCACTCAATAAATGTGTGTTTAGCTCCTACCCAGTACCTGGCTGTGAGCTGGGGGCTGGAAACTCTGAAATGCTGCTTTCCCAGCGCTGACGTGCTCAGAACCAGCTTCCTGGGGGGTGACCGGGGCAGTCTCATAGGGACACACACTCAAGGAGGGCCCTATGCTTGGTTTAAACCCCCATGTTCTGCTGTTGCCCGTTGAAATTCTTAATTTTGAACAAGAGGCACTGCACTTTCATTTTGCACCAGGTGCCACAAATTATGTAGCTGGTCTTGGGTGTGAGGCAAGAACCAATAATGCCTTTCGATTGCTCACTGAGTGTGTCTGACCCTCTTGGTTCCCTCTAAGACTTGGCACGAAGAGGTGCTGATGAATGAGGGTGAAATTAACCTGAGGAGAGAAGCCAGGGGTCATGAATATTGCCCTACCACCCATCTCAGGTGGTACCTGGGCCACAGAAACCCTTACGCCCTCCCAGGTGCTGCAACTGGAACTGTTTGGGGGGAAATTATCTACATTTTGGTTGAGAAGTTCTGAGTTAAATACAGTGGGGAAAACACCAATTGTGTGCTTACAACAGAACTGGGATCACGAGCTTCTGCTGCTCATGGGCTATGAATCCCTGGGCAAGTCTGTGAGCCTCAGTGTCCTCATCTGTTAAATGGGTATAATCATACCTGCCCTGGGGAGTGCTGGTGGAGATTAAACAGATGATGTTTGAAGCACCATAGGTCTGCCATGTTGAGGAGGCACAAAGCCCACATCTCCAAAGGCCAGGGGTATTAGGGTCCTAGATAAAGTGTTCACAACTAGTGTCAAATCCTCCCCAGGCTTTAGAAGTGAGAGCTGAACTAGACCCTAGGACACTACCCATGAAGAGCAAGGGCTGGATGCTGCTACCTTTTCATAAGTGAAATGGGAAAAGATTGTATTTATAAATAGCTAAAAATTAGTTAACCAAACTGTCAAGTCAGTGAGGAATGGTGTGTGGCTTAGACCTTCACAAACTCAAGCAAATATCTACCTGCTAAGGATGTCAAATCCTAATTGATTGCCTACCATGTGCCAGGAACTTCATTAAGAATGCTTAGTAATAATATCTAATGCTTGCTGAGAAGTTATGTCCCAGGCGCCTCCAGGCTAAGTGCTTGAGGGTCGTTATCTCATCACTTCTTCCTAACGGATTCATGTGGTAGGTGCTAGAAATGCCCCCATTTTACAGGTGAGAAGAGGGACACCTGGAAGGGGAAGGGACTTGGGGGTTGCTCAGAGCTGGGAAGTGGTGAGGTGGTGAGGCTGGGGCTCAAACCCCAGTGCGTTGTCCACAACTTCGTACAGACTCCGAGCTGTCAAAGTTCTGTCCCCAGCTCACACTGTGAAATCATCAGAATGATTCGTGCATGGCCCTGCCAGACCACATGTCAAAGGTCCTCTTCCCCTGCCCCATGCACTGTCCCCTCTCCAGGGACGCCCCTCAGCTGAAGGGGATATGACTTCAGCCTGAAGTCCCCCTGCCACAAAGCAGCTGGGAGGCAGCTCCTGAAGGAAACCGTGAAAGTTGACGGCAGCCTCTACTAGAAGCACGGAGGACAGCGGCCGTGAGGCAATGGACTAGTGCCCAGAGCACTGAGCGTTTTAATGGTGCTCCCTGACTGGGCCTGAATCATTTATCTAAGTGTCCGGGTTTCATGTGGGAGGAGGTTCACCCCAGCAATTGATGGTGTCTGTGACAGGGGGTCACATCGCTTCCCGGGTCCCTCTCTGCACACAGCCACACCGGTGCACACACGCTTATTAAGCTGATTAATACCGTCTTTCCAGAGCCGCTATCTCCCTCACCCTCTGCCTTGGGGCCAGCAGAGAAACGCAGTCTGCACTCCGGAGCTCCACGGGGAAAATAAATCAGGAGTCTCGCCTTGTGCATCGGGAAGGTGACATTGACAATTCCGTTCTGCAAAGCTATCCCATGAGGAAAGGATGGCTCTGTGAGGATGTGGGCTCTTGCTCCCTAGGGGAACTCCAGGGCATGTGGCATCAGAGGTAGGACATCAGACTGATTGCTCAGCAGGGCCTTCCCAGGACTGCCTGGCCCCCCAGTGGGCAGAGCAGTGTGTGGGCAAGTCCCGAAAGTTTGCACTTTGCTACACATTTCTTGGGTTATTAATGTTCAGGTTCTTGTCTGGATGCCTCTTTGTCTAAAAAGGGGTCCCCGTGCTCCTCCCATCCCAGGCTCTACTAGACATCTAATGGGGCGACCAAAGCCTTAACCCCATGTTCCCCCAAATGAAGAATCTCAGTCCCAACCCCAGAGAACCTTAATTCACTGGGCCTGGGATGGGGCTTTGGACTTCATGTTGTAACCAGCCCAGAAGATTCTCCAGACTAAGACATTTGGGTTCCCTTGTTAACCTGGAGATGTGGCTGGTGACAGTGGTCTTGACAAATTCTGAAAGGAGATCTTTCAAAAACTCAATTAACTTTTGTCATTCCCTCTGCCCAAGGTCCATTTTGGCTGGTGGGAGGTAAGGAAAAAGGCACAGGCTCCTAGAAGTCAGTCTTGGGTGTCCCCTCACCTTTGCCACTTCCCAGCTGAGTGGTCTTGGGGACAAGACTTTGATTCTCTGAGCCTCTGCTTCCTCATCTGAAAAGTGGGGATAAAGATAAATTCCTCTGGGTACGCTAGCCCCAGTGCAGTTTTTAGTGATTGTTACATAGTGAGACAACATTAGTTTGTTCATTGTGAGTGTCAGTTCCTCCACAGGGTAAACATGTACTCCTCCCTCCGCTCATCTCCAGCCAACTCCTCTTGGGAGCTCATGCTGCAGAGAGACCACCAGTCCCTGCAGACTATAGAGTGGGAGTTTGGTGCTGAGCCCAGGTGTGTGTTGGGGGGTGTCTCTGTCCCTGTCTGTTTGTTGGGTGTATAATAGATACTACAGTGAGTGCTCACGGTGGGCCAGGCTCTGTTTCAGGTGCAGTAAGGCAGCCAATAAGGAAGGCCCAACCCAGCCCTTCTGGAGCTGGCATTCTAGGTGAGAAGACAGATGTGCCACACAGGTAAATAGATAACTAGATGGAACGATGATCTCAGATATGGGTGAGCACAAGCAAAGAAGAAACACAAAGTGATGAGATGGTGAGAGACTAGGGGTGGGCACACCTCCGTGAAAAGGTAACATTTGAGATCTGACTGATGAAGGAAGCTGACCCAGGCATGAGAAAATTTGCGAAGGCATTTTGTAGAGAGCAGGAATGGCAGGTGCGAAGTCCCTGGGGCTGAAGGGAGCTGAGCCAAGTGAGCGATGGAGAGGAAGGCTGGTGTGGCTGGAACTGAGGGAAAATCGCAGTGGTAGGAGACAAGGTGGAAAGGGGTCCCTGAGGAGGTTGCGGGTACCAGCTCTTGGAGACCATAGTAAGCAGAGTAGATGTTATTCCCAAAGCACCTGTTGAGCAGCTGCTGAATGCACCATAATGCTGGGAGCAGTGTCCGTGGCCTCCTCGAAGCAGCCCTTGGGCATTGAGTATGGGAGGGGTGTGCCCTGGTAGGCTGCCAAGGGAAAGGCTGGGCTCCTCGATGGTGCAGGCCACAGGGTCCCTGCACTGCCCTGCCCCCAAAGCAACAACAAATGACTGCTCCTCCCTGTCACTTGGGTATCTCCAGGGGCACATCCAAATGTCCCACAGAAAAGACACCTTTTGGAGTTCCAAGTGCTAGCCACTCAGAGCTGCCTGCATCCAAGGGGTCCCATTACCAGAGTGAAATCTTTAAAAATGCAAATCAGAATGTGTCCCTCCGTGGCCCAGGCTTGCTCTGAGAATATAACCCAAAGGCTCTGATGACCAGCCTCTTCTTCCTTCTCCTTCTGCACTTGCCTGTGCCAAGCGCCTTGCTGCTCCTGAGATGATACAGCCCTTACCACTTCTGGGCCTTTGCCCGGTTGGACTCTCTGCCCAACTGCTGTCCCCCAGTCTTTGCATGGCAGGCTCCTTAGCATTCCCCTGATTCCCTCACCTCTCTTTGGCCACCAAGCTGAAAAGGCCCCTTCACACTCTGCTCCCCACCCATCGCTCATAGGTCTGGTCATTCTCTGATCACTTACACTGCAGACTAGTTTGCTCCCTTTCTCTCCCAAACGTAATACCCACCCCACGAGGCGGGAGGTTTCTGTTAGCATTGTCACAGCTGCATCTGTGGAGCCTTAGAACTTACATAAGTGGTTATGGTTGGATGAGTGATTGACCTCAGTAGATGCTCACAACAACCCCCCGAGGCCAGTGTTCTAACTGTCCCATTTCACAGATAGAGAAACTGAGGTTGGAAGGTTAAGCCACTTGCCTGAGGAACACAGGTAGCACTGAGCCAAGAGTTCAATGGAGAAAGACTGAATTCTGACCCCACATGTGTGCTGTGCTGCACTTGACTGTGTGGCTGGCTAGGCCTTTGCCCTCTGAGCTCACCTCAATATTGTCATCTGTGCAGTGGGTATAAATCCCAGCCCTGCCTTTCCCTAGAAAGGTGGTAAGACTTGGTAGATATCATTGAAGAGGACCCCCCTTGTCACCTGTACTGTACCACATGAACAAGGGGTTGGTAAGAAAGGGTTCTCAACCAGATCACCCTTGGAAGGGTTAACATGGCCTCTTTGTCCCATGGTTGCCATGGGGATAGTTCCTGTCCTTCAGGAAGCTGGGAGAGCAGTTTCCTGTTTTGAAGAAGGCTTGAGGGCTGTTTTCCTCCAATCAGCCTGCCCACAGAGGGGCAGGAAGCCCAGGGCCGGGCTGCCCCTGTTGCTGGGTGTGTGGTGGAGCCATGCCCACACCCACCCAGCCAAGAGGGGCCGTTGTGGAAATGCAGCCTCGGGGAAAAAGCCAAACGGGCCAGCAGAAGGAAAAAAAATGGCTGGCCGGAAGAGGGTGGTCACTTCCTCCACAGACCTTGGATCCCACCCAGTGGTGATAAAAACTCCAAACTGGTCCTGCCTAATCCCAGACTCCCCTCCCCCAGAGCTCAGCCCTTCCTTGGGGAGCTGAAGGCCTGCTGGACAAAGGCCCTTGAGGCCCCTGCCTGCCCCTGTGATCTAGATGCACTCCCACCCTGCATGCTGGGCACTTCAGCCTAACCGGGTTACTGTCCCCCAGTTTCCACCCCTACCCGCTGCCTGGCATGCCCTCTCCTGTTCCCCTCTGCTTGTGTAATTCCTCCAAGGTGCAAAGCAAAGCCTTCTTCCTCCTGGAAGCCTTCCCAGCATGCATTTGAGCCCCCCCAAAACTGTGAGAAAAGCACATTCATGAATTAGGCCTAATCTCTCTTGGGGCCCCTGCCCCAGACTCCTTGAGCCACTCTGTCTCCAGGCTTGTCCCTCCAACTCCCCTGCCACACAAGTCTGACCCTGTCGCTCCCTCCCCTAGAAACACTCTAGGTAGGCTCCCCATCACTTGAGGGGTAAAGTCCAAATTCTCTGGCCTGCCACTGGAGAGATTTTCCCCACACCCATCTCATTCTGTGACTACAGTACACTTCACACCTTGCCCCAAACCTGCCTTCCTCTTCCATGCCCACAGGCAAGTGCTTAGGCTGTTTACCTACCTGGAATGGTTACCCTCCTCTTCCACCTGAAAAATGCCACTTGGCCTTTAAAGCCCAGCCCTCTGTCACCTCCCCTTCTCTAGCCCCACAGCTCAACTCAATCCCCTGCTTTCACCCCCAATTGTATCACTGTTAGCTGACCCCAAGCCCTTCTCTTAGACCAAACTGTGAGCTCTTCAAGGTCAGGAAAGTGAAGAGAGAGGGGAACTAACCTTCCTTTAATTCTCACCACAACCCAAGAGAAAGCCCTCATTACTCCCATTCACAGAGGAGAAAACGGAGGTGCAGAGAGCTGAAGGGCCTTGCCCAAGGCCACAGCACCAGCAGCTGTTGGAGCGGGGGTCTCTGAGCCCCCACTCCTCTGTCTCCTCAGGCCTGGCCTGAGTGTGTGCCATGGGGGCGGAGACGGGTGGGTTGGGGGAGATCCTGAGCAGAACTTATCTGAGGCTCCCCCACCAATCTTAGGGGCACAGGAAGGGAAGGGCGGCCTTTCGAAGACTTGTCCACCAGGCAGGTATCTGGCTCAGATTTGCCCGGCCCTGGAGCCAGGAAGGCAATTCAGTGACTCTCCAGGGGAAGATAAGCCCTGGAAGCTTGTGCTGTCGCAGCCGTGGCATTGCTGGGTGAGCAGTCCAAGGTTGTGGGGACACGGGGGTCAGCGGCTGAAGAGGCTGCAGGACCAGGGTCATTTCCTCTCGAATAACATGCATTTTATCCCTGAAGACAAAAGATCTACTGATCCTTGTGGAAAGTGGGATGCCCATGGGGGAATCAGCTATCAAGTGGGATGGGAAGGTGGCCGCCAATCGGGCCCCAGTTTTTCGGAAGAGCCCTTGTTTCAGTGGGGAAACAAACCCCTGAATGTCACCTCCCCTGGGTCAGGGCAGGAAGCAGAACCCAAGCTGCCTCCCTGTGCTCCCGCAAGGCTCCCATGTTGCCCCTCTCATCTATCTGGCATCAAACAGTTGCTCCGTAAATGCTCTCCCCTGTCCCTGTCGTGCTCTGATTGTGGGGTTTGTGTGCCTCAGTTCCCAGAATACTTTGTAAACATTTATTGAGCACCAACTAGGTATTTGACATTTAAGTAATGGTCATTTATTGAGTGCCTCCCATGCCCCTCTCTCCCCTACTGAATGAGTTCTCTCATTTAATGGGCAGACACTATTTTCATGTCCAGTCTGATGGGGCCAGTGTGCTGAAATGAGTAAGAAAGCCGTGAGTAAGAGGATCCCAGAGCCAAGGTGGGATCCTCACCACTTACTAGCTGTGTATGCCTGGGCAGGTGCTTCAGCCTCCCTGTGCTGTGGTAGCCCATCTGTAACATGGGGGTCACAACGTTGCCTACTTCATAGGTTTGTTGAGAGGATTAAATGACTTAATAACAGTCTGTGCAACATGCTTAGCACAAAATGAGCACTCAGCAAATACTATTATATTACAATTTACCAATGGGGAAACTGAGGCTGGCACTTGCCCCACCCCACGCCCCCCCAGGTCAGTGTGGCTCCTGACCACTGCATTCTACAGCCTGTCCAAGAGGCCTGGCCACGCCACCTCTGCGTGAGCTTACAGTGCTCTTTGTTTCTGGAGCACACGGCCGCATCCAGCTGTGGTGCTGGCTCTGCACTTTGCCAAGGCTTCAGGCAGACGGAACTGGGTTTCAGCAGTTTTTATCTGAGGTTCCCTAAGCTGTGTGCAGGGAGGCAATTATCCACATTGGTCTAAGAATCATGAAAAGACAGGGAAGATCCTGATCTCTTATGCTGTTCTGTATGTTAGAGTGAGAGATATGAGATCAGGGGCTTCAGTGGGGGTCAGCCTCACACCAGGGGTCTGAAGGCATCTGAGAGGAGTCTGTGCTTCCCCCAATAGTGCTCTCATCAAACTTACGGGTAATTTGCCATTGGGTGTCCTGCTTTCTCAGCTGGCCTGGGTGCTCAAGAAGGCCAGAACGAGTGTGGCCTTTTTACCCAGGACCTGACCCAGTACCTGGCATAGAGTAGGCACTCAGGACTTTTGAGGAAGGAAGGAAGGAAGGAAGGAAGGAAGGAAGGAAGGAAGGAAGGAAGGAAGGAAGGAAGGAAGGAAGGGGAGGGAGGGAGGAAGGGAAGCAATAAGGGAGGGAGGGAGGGAGAGGAGGGAGAAAAGGAAGAAGGCTAGCCACCTAGGACTGTGGTCCCGATTCTGGCACAGTGATCTTGGGCAAATGTGGTATACTGTGAATAGTGTATCACATTTGCCTAATACAGGCTGTAAGGACAGACAGACCTAGGTCTAGTCCTGACTTCACTACTAGCTCTGAGTCTTGAGTCTCACCTCTCTGACTCAGTTTTCTCATGTTTCAAGTGGAAATAATGATAAAACCACTTCACATAATCATAGAAAGCATGCGAAGAGAGTGCTCAGTAGATGTAGCATCAGCATGGGATATGATTATCAGCGTTACTATTGCCTGCTGTTATTCTACAGCCTCCTCATCTAGCAATGCTGGTCATCAAAGTGCTTTTCACTCCAGATTCCTCACACTCTGAGGCTCCCACCTGCTGTTCCTTGGCCATATCAGAGCCTTGGTGTCAGTTCCCTTGGATGCCCCTTCCAAGGCTTCTGCAGATGTGGGCTGGGTCATCACTGTGAAGGTGGATTCTGCTTGGCCATTCTGACTATTCAAGGCAGCTAGAAAAAAAGGAGGAAAAGAAAGAGGGAGAGAGAAGGAAGGCCTGATCAAGGAGGCCTGACTCCTACTGTGGATCTGCCTTAAAGATTTCATGCCCCAACCCTGCCAGGTTCCTCTAGAAAAGCAAAGAGAGAGTCCTGCCCTCAAAAAACAAAGCAAGAGACTGCACCATTGGAGAGGGTGCATGGTTTCCTGATCCACATAATTCTGACTTGGGCCTGGTTGTCAGGAGGTGGGGATTCCACCACTCGCAGTTCCCCTAACTTGCTATATATGATTATAGGCCAGTTATTTTCCCTGATAGGCCTCAGTTTCCCAGTCTGTCAAGTGGATATAACACCTACCCTGGGTGGCTCATGGTCTACTGGGGGAATAGCTAAGATGTTGAGAGTGATTTGGAATATGCGAAAACCTAGGAGGACTTTTGGGAGTTAGGAACTCAGACCACATTCCCAGAGTGAAGGGGCTGTGCACCCTGGCTAGGCTGTAGGGCACGTCACTTTCCCTGTTCGGACCTCAGTGTTCCCATGTGTGAAATGGGGCTATCATTATCTCTTTATAGGATTCTTGAGAAGAATACACACCTGTGAAAGGCTCAAAACAGGAGTGATAATGGCCCTTACCACACCCTACCTTGGTCACATCCTTTGTGGGTATTTACAGCCATTCCCTAGCTCAATGAGAGGCTATGGCTCATTCCATAAGGACTGAGCAAGTCCAAGCACTAGCATTAGCACCGGATGTTTCTAGAGCTTTATGGTCTTTCACATCCATTTTCTCTTGCTAGGAAGAGCAAACAAAGGAATGAGCAGTTCAGCTTCAGAGCCCATCACTCTACCCTGACATGTGGTTTCAGCTCAACAAGTTCAGACCTACGTGTTTTCCCAACTGTCACTGGTACCGTGATCTTCTTAAGTAGACTTTGCTTAGGCCTCAAATCTCAAAATCAACAGTCATGAAAAGGGCTTAATAAAGCACTGAGGTCTCTTCCTGTGCTCCCTTCTCCTATACACAGGCCTGACAGTGAAGGGTAACGTTGGTTACTGATTGAATGCTCTGAGCCTCCCTCTTCTGCTCCTGCCCTGGGGTCCTAGGTTATTTGGGTTCTATTGCTAAGTCCAGAAACAAGTTCACTTTTTAAGACATATTTTCTTTTTGCATCAAATAAACCCCCACCTTCTCAACCATCAGCTCTGTCACCTCCACCAGCTCCTACCTCCATGACCTCACTCAACTCCATCATCTCCATCACCTTCATCACCTTAACCAACTTCACAACCCCTGTCACACTACCAGCTCCACCACCTCCATCACCTTGACGAACCCCACCACCTTGACCAACTCCTCTACCATCTCCATCACTTTACTCAACTCCATCATCTTCATCAACTCACTCAACTCCATCACCACCATCATCTCAAGTCCATCTCCACCACATCTATCAATCCCACTACCTCCTCCCCCACCACCAACTATATCACATCTTCCATCTTCACCATGACTTTCACAACCACTTCTATCACCTCCCACCTAGATTTCCTCTGCCTCCTTCGACTATGACACCATGTCTCCCATACCCACTATCACTTCCGCCATCACTTCCACCATCGTCACCTCTCTATCTCCATCTCTACCATCTCCATGAAGGGATCCATAAAGTTTATTAACAGCCCAAGTAATACAAATTCTGTCATTTTTCTATTCCAGAGGCATAAGTATGTCTTCACAAAATGATAGAGGCTTAAGGACTCTGTGGTAGCTCAGAGCTGAAAAGGTCATTTGAAAGAATCAAGTTCAATTCCTGATTTTGGGAAACTGAGGAACATTCTAGGTCCTTGCTTGAAAGTGTGCATAATCTAATTCCATACTATGGACATTAAATGACAAAAATACAACAAAACAAATCTGGTAGGTGTATGAAAATGCTTGGGAGTGTGAAAATAATGGGGAAAAAAGAGTTCAACATTCTCAGAGCCTTTCTGTATCATCTAATGGAAATTCATGCATTCCTATCTTCAGTACATGAGCATTCAATACTTTCTGTGTGCCAGGTGCCAACTAGCTCACGTAACAATTCAAATTAGACATTCATGCATATCATACATTTTTAGTGAGCACCTCATATACACCAGGAGTTCTTCTGGGTGAAGAAAGCCCTCAGGTATTCAGAAACCTACTAGCCTTCCATTAATGTATGAATAAGGAGACAGAGGTGAGGGATTAAGTTGGGGAAACTGGGATGTCTTCTCTCTACTTCTGTACCATTTGAAGCATATTTGGCCAAAAAGAAATGGGGTGGGTCATCTAGGGCAGCTTGTCTCCAACTGTGATGTGTATACAGATCACCTGAAGATCTAGTTAAAAATGCAGATCCTGGTTCAGTGGGTCTGGGGTTGGGCCTGAGGTGCTGTACATCCAACGAGCTCCTAAGTGACACCGATGTTTAAAGCCAAGAGGTGTTTCATCTATGCAGTGAAAACATTAGGCTATCTGGGACCACCTGGCACAAAGAATGGCAGTCAGAGCACCTCTCACCCTGGCCCTCTGTACAGGACACTATCACTCTCTGTTCCCTAAACCAGCCACCTCGGGCTCCTCTAATAGGCCATGCCTTTTCACACCTCTAAATTTTTGCCCAACCTATTCCCTCTACCCAAAAAGCCTTTCCTTTGCTTGAAGCCCCTCCACTTCAGAGTACCCATAAGCTCCTGTGCATTCCTGTCCCCATCCTAGCACTTATGCTGGGAAGCAGAACGAACAATCAGATGGGAGGTCGAGGTGGAGGCTTGGTAGGGGTTATCTCAGGTAGGTCTGGTCACACAGTGCAGTACGTGAACAAAAACAGGCTCCTCATCAATCAGGTTTCCCTTTCAACATCACCTCCTCTGGGAGGCCTTCCTTGATCACCCATTCTCTACTCCAGTGGTTCTCAAACTTCAGCTTGCATCAGAATGACCTTAGAGGTTTTTTAAATACAGGACTTCTGATTCAGTAAGTCTGAGGAGGGTTTCAAGAATTGCACTTTTAACAATTCCCATGCTGGTTTGCACACTGGTGTCTCCCATCTAAGCTCCACGAGGCCAAGAATTTGGGGCTGTCTAGCTGGGCGCTCAGCACAGAGTCTGGCGCAGTACTAAGGAAAGTCCATGAAAATGAAAATAAAGATGGACGGTCCATTTGGCAACGAGACAAGGAAGTCCCCACAAGACCAATTCGCCGGTTCTACCCCCGCCCCGATGGTAGTCCCTTGAACCTCACGCGACTCCCGGATTCCCCATAGCCACGGTCCCTTTAAATGTGTACGGGGATGCCTCGCCCCTCGGCTCCCTCGATCCCTGACAGAGCAGAAAGGGGAAAAAAAGCTTTCCTCTTCGGGAGCGGGAGGAAACGTCTAGGAGGGGGCGGAGGCGCGGCGGCGACGGCAGAGCGCAGAGGGGTCGCGGTCAGCGCAGCGAACCCGGCGCGGAGCCTGGAGCCAGGAGCGGACGCGACGCCGTGCGCTGCTCCGGCCAACGCCCCCCACGCGGCGCGCTAGCGCCCCCTCCCAGCCCTACCCGCGCGGCCCCGCCCAGCCCCGGAGGCTCGCGCCCCGCGCCCCTGCTGCCCAGCGCCCCGCGCTGAGTCCTACTGTAGGCGACGCCGCGCGCTGTCCCGGCCACCGCCTCGCGCGCTCGGTGCTCGCGCCCCCTCCCCGGCCCCGCCCAGCCCTGGAGGCTCGCGCCCAGCACCCCGCGCCCCTACTGGCCCAGCGCCCCTCAAGAAGTACGGCGCGCGCCGGGGGGCGGGGCGGGCGCCAGGGGGTGCGGGACCCGCGGGGCGACTATGGAATGAGGCGCACTGCGTGCTCCAGCTCGGATTGACGGACGGACCGACGGGCGGCCCCGGGCTCCTCGCGCTGGAAGATGAACAGAGCAGGTAGGAGGCTTCTCGAGACCGCGGGCGCTCAGGGCTTCGCGCGAGGGGGCCCCAGCTGTGAGCTCCACCTTGAAGCCTGTGGAGCGCTTGGAGCGACGGCAGAGAATCCCAACCTTTCCTACTCTGCTAGGCTTCTGTCGAGATATGGGCGGGTCCGGAGTCCCCTCATGGAGGAGGCTGAGAATCATCTGGGGCCCCCGTCCTAGTTGTCCCTCCTCAGGGACGCCCCCTCAGTCTCTGCAAGGCCGCACCCTGGCCGTGAACGCCCTCATCCCACTCCCACGGCGACCCCCAGAATGAGGGATCCCTAGGCAGCGGAGATAGACGCTCCCTTCGCAGACACAACCTGGTTGTGCCCCTACACCCTCATCTCATTCCTCGGGGTCCCCGCCAGACCCTCGCTGGCTCCTCAGGTACTCCTCCTGGCACACGGGGTTCGTCCTTGTCTCCCCCACATCGGGGTCTAATCCTGGTCCTTCATCACTCGGTGGCGGCGCACCCCTAAGAGATTTCCTGCTCCTTTCTCTCCCTCCAGACCCCGAGACTTGGAGCTTACTCTCCCGGTAGGACTAAAATGCCCTAAATCGTTTCTCCCTGCAGCACCCACTCGCTGGCAGCGCCGTGGCCAGGGCCCACTTTGTGCCTCGCCCAGGGGACCGAAAGCCAAGGGGACAACCCTGGTGGAGGCTGAGCCGCACTCCAGGCGTTCCCTCCCATCCCTCAGGTCTCTGCCCTGTGAATCGGACTCGCCAGCTCAGGGATTCTTTGCAATCCAGAATGCGTTTGACAGTAAATATTGGCGATCTTTCCAGAAGAATGCCATTTAACAGATTTAGCGACTGAGACTCATAGATGGGCGGTGCCTGGACTATAGTTCCTGAGATTCCTGACTCCGTCCACCGGGAAGGCAGAAAGTTCCCTCAAAGAGTTAGCAAGGGAAGAGTCCTAGCTAACTTGCTTCATCCGCTTGCCAAGAGCGATTGTTACTCTCTCTCTCTTTTTCTCTTGGATTTAAGCAAAAGGCAGTCCTCTCCCCAACCAACACCCTTGTCTGAAGCCGTAGGCCAAAACAGACATCCCTAAAGAAACAGGAAGCCACCATTTTGACTGTCTTAGAACCATATCCTGCTGCTGCTGTTGTGTTTGTGTGTCTGTTATGGGTTTTTTTCTTTTTAAACTCTTTTAAATGAAAAAAGTCATTGTCTTAGGATTGAGGTGCAGATTGGAGACATTGGCTGGACCGACCTAAAGAAAAAAGGAGCCACTTGGGGACTTAGGAATGTAGCAGCCACCTCCCTGTGTCCAGGCCCTTTTGTTGCTGAGTCAATGGACACCGGGGCAGTTAGAGTGTGGGTCCCAGGATGAAGGGGGAGGTAGGAGCAGGGGTGCCACTTTGTGGGACTGGAAAAGGCTAGAGTGGGTCCCAGCACCCAGCCAGCCACTCCTTGGAGGAAGAAGGTCGCCTCCTGCCTGTTCTGGCATAGTCTGGACAGAGAGAGGCTAGCTTTTTCCTACCCTCCTAATGAAACTCACTTTAAAACAATGGTGAGAGCAGTTCCAGTTTTCCCACGTTTTGCTGCTTGGGCAAGCCCTTCCTTCTCTGAGAATCTGGGGGATGGAGTGAGCCGGAATAAACTGAGAGCCTAGTTTGGTCCCAGTAAATCTTAGCAGTTGCTGCTCTTGGGTTCAGCCATCCTGTAATTTGTCTCCAGCATAAACCTGCTTCCTTTTTCTGTGTGGTGGCAATGATAGAAACCTCACATAATGATTTCTGCATGCCATGCTCTGGATTTCCTGGTCATGCAGCATTGTGGTTCACAGACTCCAAGGGACTGAATTTCAGAACCACCATATACTTTTATGTGACTTTGAGCAGGTTATTTAACCTCTGTGCTTCAGTTTTTTCATCTGAAAAATGGGGATAATAAGGTCTTGGTCATTGAGTTCCCATGCTTCAATAAAATAAAACATGTAAGGTGGCTAGAATGGTTTCTGTCCCGTTTTAAGTGACCAATAAATACCTCCTAATATTTATTGGGTATTTACTATGAATCAGGCACTGCTTTAAGTTTTTATACATGTATCAATTTGGTTTTCACATTGACCTGATGAGGTGAGTACTCCTGCTATTTCCATTTCATAGATGGGAAACTGAGCTGCAGGGATTTAATAGTCACCAACTTGATGGAGAGCCAATACAGAACTGAAACACAGACTGTCCAGCTTGAGAGCCTACTTTTTTATCCAGTGTCTAACACATAGTGGGTACGCAGGAAATGTTTGCCAATTGACTTTGCTGGGCATCTTATGTCTGTTATTTCCCTTGAACTTCTCAAAAGCCTTCAGAAAAAAGGTATTTCTTCCATGTTACCAAGAAAGAAACTGAGGCTCAGAGAGGCAAAGTGATGTGCCCAAGGTCACACAGCTGACATGTGGCAGAGCTGGGATTGAAGTCCAGGTCTGTGTGAGCCTGGGGCCCATGCTCTTCCACCTCTGTCCCATGCTGTCTTCCCATAAAAGCCCTGTTGTGGATCACTGGACTAGCTTAACAGCAGCCTAATTAGAAATCATCAGGCTTGGTGTGGACATTCCAGCAGGCGCCCAGGAATGAAAGTTAAATTAAGATGCAATTGGAAGGTGAAATTGGAAGATAATTACTCTTGGAACATATGGTTATGAGAGTTCCAGGGGGAGTATAGTGAACTGCAGTTGAAACAGACTCAGGGACTAAAGACAGGGATGTTAGGGGACGTAAGAAGAGCTGTGAGTTTAATAGGTTGTAGTTGGCCAGAGCAGACCAGACACCAACTGATGTGGCCCTCTCACTCTACAGATAGGGAAACTGAGGCTCAGGGAGGAAAAGGGACTTGCCTCCAATTAAGGGCAGAACCAGGAGTGGAGATTAGAGCTCTGGACTCCTATTCCAGTACTTCTTCCAATGCCCCTTCTAGTTGAACCTCTACATAGCTGACAAGGGAACAGCAAGCATGAATGTGTGAGTGACAGATATTTAATTAAAGCAGAGAAAGAAAATATAAACTCATACACGGAGCTGGCTGGAGATGATTTCTATCACCAGAAGCTGTTAAAAATCTCTTCCTCCTGTCACTGTGGTTCCCCTACCCCCCAGTTAACTCTTGGTATCTTGGCTTGAAGGGTACTTGCATTCAAGTTATCCTCAGGCATAGCAAATTGCCAGGAGGTCCTAGGCATTGATAACTCAGGCGGGGGAAGTCATAACCCCCAGATTCTGTGATACGGGGAGAGAGAAATTTCATTCAGCAGCGGGAAGGAGTCAGGAGGTAGCAGCTCCATCCATTCTGGGTTCTGAGTAGTTAGAAGTTAAGTTTAACCCAGAGAAGGAACCCCCAGCTCTGATTTGGCATGTAATCCTCCTACCCTCATCATACTTAACCTCAGCCAAACTGGACTCTACTACACTCCCAGAGGGCTTTGCATCTAACTGCCTCTGGGCCTCCACACTCTGTTCCCCCTACTGGGAATACTGAACCTCCTTTTCAGTTGTGAAATCCTCCCCATCCTTCAGCATGCATCCCAGTGCTACTTCTCTAAGCCTCTCCAGGCAGAGTGGATCTGAGACTCAGATGACTTTGTACCAAGAGCAGGGGCCTCTATCTGGTTCCTTTTTGTGAGGGAGCAGAGCTGGAAGCCTTTGCACTCCTTTCATTTTCTTTGCTCCCTCCTCAGTCTTTGCTGGCTCCTTCTCTCTCCCTCCTTGGTCCTGCTATTTTCTCAGTCCACACTGCTTTGTTTGATGATCTCAGCAGGTTTGTGCCTTCCATCTCTGTGATGGATACCTCCAGCCATACCTCTCCCAGACCAGAATATCCAAGGGCCCACTTGATGTCTCCACCATGGTGTATGAAAGGTAACTCGGATCTAACATGTGCAAACTGAAATTTTTGTTTCCCTCCCCAGCACATGCAGGCTTCTCCAGCTCAGTTGGTAGTAACTTCACTTTTCCAGTTGCTCCAACTCAAAACCTTGGTATTGTCCTTGACTTTTCTTTTTCTCTTACACCCCATATCCAAATTGTCAGTATATCCCACCAGCTCTATCTTCCTATTTGGAATCTGACTCTTTGACCATTTCCACTGCTGCCAACTTGGTCCAAACCTCTCTCATCTCTTGCCTGGATTATTGGAAGAGCTCCTCACAGGTCTTCCTGCATCCATCCTCACCTCTTCTACTAATTTCAACATAATAGCCTGAGTGACCGTGTCCTTCTCCCTCTTAAGGCCCTCCACAATCTGCACCTGCCCCATGGCCCCTGTGACTTCATCTCCTGCTTCTCCTCTCTTGCTCACTTCCCTACAGCCACTCTTACTGCCTTGAACATGCCATGTATAATAGGTTCTGGCTTCCCTCACCTTTCAGGTCTTTGCTGTGATATCTTCTCCATTAAACCTGTCCTGGTCACTCTACTTAAAATTGCAAAAACCCTCAACTCCTAATGTTTTTTCTTAGATTTTGTGATCATCTAACATCGTACAATATGGAAGATACCTTTTGTATTTGCTTGTATCCTACCACTAGATGATAAGGTCTCTGAAAGAGAGTGTCTATGTTTTGTTTATTGATGTACCTAAAGATTCTAGATGAGTGCCTGGCACATAGTAGGTGCTCAATAAATATCTATTTAATGGAATCGGATTAAAGGAATTTGGATGGGACCTAATGAAAGTCATTCACTTTGTGGTCTGTTAGTTTTTCTGACCTCTAGACTCAGCCTTACTTAAATTTCTTACCTGGCTAGCTGTTTCTGGTCTCTTTGGCCTCAGTTTCCCTGCAGTTTCTCTCTCCTCTGCCTCACTGGAAGCTGAGAGTCTTGAGTCTCCCCTGTAGAGGAAATGCTTAGGGGCCAAAGGGTCAAGGCAGTGGTTCAACTGCCTGCAGCAGGAAACCCACATTCTATCTGGGCCCCCACTCCAAATTTGCTGAGTTACTCCATACCAGTCATCTGCCCTCTCTGTGCCTCAGTTTCTCTATCTTTCAATGAGGCCTTTCTGATTCTGGCATCCTTTGATCTCAGATCTGGAAGCAGGGCTTGGTTGCTGCATACTCCCCATTCCTAAGGGCTCTATGGGGAAGGCATTTTCTTGCTGGATCATGCCTCAGACACCCACTGTAACCTTTCCCGGGGAGATGGCGCCCACAGATCAATAGCTTGATTGGATGAAGGATGGGGTGGGGGTGGGGGTGATGCAGCCAATGTGACCGTCGTTTTTCATGGCCTTTCTGTCCCTCTGTCAGGTCTCATGGTGCCCATGTGAAATACCACCTGTTAAGGATGAGAAATGAGAGTCTCTGCCCCCAAAGAATAATTTCATGCCCATACCTGACACCTGATGTTAAGAGCATGAAGCTAATATTACATACTACTGCTTATTGGTATAGAGCAAGACTTATACCAGAGGAAGATATGGGATAGGCAAAGACTAACTTTATTAGAACAATAATAGCTACTGTCTATTGAGTGCTCCTATGTGAAGGCCTGCTACTAAGCACTTTTAATATATATCTTTTTAAAAGAATTTATTTATTTATTTTTAGAGGGAGGGAAAAGGAAGGAGAAAGAGAGGGAGAGAAACATCACTTTAAGAGAGAAATATTGATGGGTTGCCTCTTATAAGCTCCCCAACCGGAAACGAAACCCGCAACCCAGGCATGTGCCCTGACCAGGGATCAAACCGGCGACCTTTCACTTTGCAGGACAACACCCAACCAACCGAGTGACACTGTTCAGGGTTAATATATATCTTTTAATCTTCACAACAGCCCTTTGAGAGTAGGTGCTACTGTTGTACCCATTCTACAAATGAAGGAATTGAGGCTCGGTTTCATAGCATGTAAGTGGCAAAGCCAGATTTTGAACCCGGATCACCCAGGCTCCAGAGGCCTACTCTGTTACTACACAGTGAGTTTAGTTGTTTAAGCTCCAGATTTAGGTGGCCTTTTTTTTTCCTAATCTGGACAAATATTTTTCTAAATGAGGATATACTTGATTGCTCATGGAAGCAAGGAATTGGGAAGTCACATATTACATCTTGAATATACTGGGAAGATGTGTAAGGCCTGGGCACTGATGCAGACAAATGTAGATGCGAGTTAGGTGGTCAATGCTGTGGGTATGTTAACAGTGGGTACTTCGACAGCTGCGCCTCTTCTCTCCCTTTCCTGCTCGCAGCTACCACATCTTACAGCTGGCAGTGTTCCTGCTCTAACTTTCTCTCCCTGCCCCTTCTAATTAGCTGTGCATTGGGAAACCAGACAACCAAGTTCATTAGATGTACTTGTATGTGCAAAGTATAAGTAAAAGGGCTCTGAAATGAAACCCTTTTAGGAACAGAGTGCACGGGCCTTGTAGCCCTGCATTGTTACCTCTCCAGGCCTTTTTTCTTTCCTTCAGGGCCTCAGCTGAATTTAACACAGTCCTGCCAGTTTGGGCAGATGTTACTGACTTTGGCTTCAGCCATCTGGAATTGAGGTGCCAATGAGACAGTCCCATCAGATGTCTCATGTCAGAGCTGTGCTGACCTACTGGCCACAGCCACTGGCCACATGTGGCTACTAAGCACTTGAAATGTGGCTAGTCTGAACTATGACATGGTGTAGGAATAAAACACACTTAGTTCAAAAAAGAATGTCAAGTAACTCATTAATAAATTTTGTATATTTATTACATGTTGATCCATACATGATTCACTGATTACGTGATGATATTCAAAATAATATTTTAGATATATTGAGTTCAAAAACCATATTGTTAAAATGAATTTCACCTGTTCCATTTTGACTTTTTAATGTGGATATGAGAAAATTAAAACTTACTATGTAAATATAAATGTGGCTTACATTATATTTCTGTCAGACAGCTCTGGATTAGATTCGACTGGGCTTAGATGCTTCAAGGAGATCCTTCAAGGATTTACCTGAGAGTCAAATATGTGGGGAAGAGAAGAGTTTGCTGACAGACTTTCAGCCCCTCTGCTCCACCTTCTTTCTGGCACAGCCAGGCTGGCATTCTGAAGCTGCTGTGTGTCAAACGCAAGCCTTAGAGGGGATGGAACTGGAAGATGAGACTTGGGCTGAGTGAGATTTATACATCCTAATCCATGGGCAGCGGGGAGCCAGGCAGGTCTTTTGAAATGGGCTTGTCAGGATGGAGTTGCATTCCTGGAAATCTGCTTTCCTCACTCTGACCGAAAATCAGGGGCTCAGAGATTCAGGCAGGAGGCATGGGCTGGCTTGTGGTGGGAGACATGTTGACTTGGAAGTGGGTGACTACTCTCTTGACCCTATACTTGTCCAGGTCCCTTCCATCCTGAAAAATTTAGCTGAAATTTCTCCTTTTCCAAGAGGTCTTCCCTAGCCATAGCAACTCTTGCTTCTTGAACTCCTATTGCATGTACCACATCTTTTATTCTGCTGAGGTCAATAGACTGTCACCATTCACAAGGGAAGAGGCCTTTTGCAAACATCCATGTTGTAAAATACCGTATCATTTCTCCCATGAAATTCAGATACTATAAAATTTGGATGCAGGGCACTTAGCTGGATACTAGTCTGCACCATGTGGAATTCAGAAGTGACCCTCAGGAGAATCATACAGTATATCACTGTCACAAGCCTTGGGTGTGCCATTCTTGAGGGAATGAGATAGTGCCTACTCAGTTATAATATTTCAAGGGTGTACAGCTCTGCCCTCCAATTGTGCTGTTAGTCTTGTCTCCATAACTCAACTGTGAGTAGTCAGCAGAGGTATTCTTCTCTTCTTGGTCCTAGAAGACCCTACTGTCTACAGTACTATGCAAATAGATGCAGGTATTCAGTGAATTAACTATGGAGTGAATGTAAGCCCTATGATGGCAGCAGGGATGGTGACTGCCAAGTTCAGCATTGTCTCTTGGGTACCTGGCACATAGAAAGTGTTTAATAAATAGTTGTTGAATGAATGAGTCAGTGATCTACACACCTTTATTTGATGGGTACAAGATGTCATTCATTTGGGTTTTGTTAGCGGGACTATGTGTGAAAGAAAGGTCTAGCTACTTTGTTTACAGAATGGATCTTTAGTGGAAGATCAAGGGATTTTAAAGATGATGGTGGAGACATGAACCTAAGACAAAACATGGTAAGTTGGGTTCACATGAGTTGGGAAACCATCTTCAGTGCTAGCTCAAAAATGATAAGTAGGAGTGGAAATAAAGGTAACTGTACTTTTTGTCTCCTTCTCTATTTTCATCCTTTAGATTCACCAAAACCGCCAGTTGCTCCCAAGCCAAAGACTGCCAGTCCCCTCACGCCAGTGACGGCACCCAAATTCCCTTCATCACCCAGGCCTGACAGTCTTCACAGTCCCAACTCCATGTCAAGGGGTCCGAAACCCCCCATCGCCCCTAAGCCCAGGCTGGATACCCCCAATGAGTGGAGGGCCAGCGTGTACATGATCAACAGCTTGAACAAATGCAGCAATGGGAAGTTGCTCTGTGTAGACAGGGGGCTTTATGAAGAGCAGCAGTCCAACCTGGAGTGCTCCGAGGCTGGGGCTGATGAGGACTACATTGTGGTCCCCAGAGCTCCACCGAGAGAGGATGAACCCAGGGATGGGGACTCTGTGGAGAATGCAGTCATGGTGCCTCCAGATGCTACTGGGGAAGAGGAACCCCAGGAGGGAGGTGAGGAGGAGGGGACAGGAGCTGCTGAGGAAGTGGCAGCCCCAGCTGAAGTGGTGCTGAGTGGAGAGGCTGATGAAGGTATGGCCCCCATTCTTGAGAATGTGGGGGCTGATGATTGTGCCCAAGATGCAGGGGCAGAGGAGCAGAATCTCACAAGTGAGGAGGAAGAGAAGCTGGTGGAAGAACACAACATGTACAACCTGGAGGACAGGGGCCCTTGGGATGGAGAGGCAGTCTTTCCAAGTGATATCATTCTAACTCAAGTTGATTTAGAGGGTTCAGAAGCACCTGGCGAGGAGCCTGGCCCCCCTGGGACACCCAGGGAGGCAGAGGAGGATGGTGAGGAAGGCAGTGCCAATGCAGAACCAGGGGCACCAGACAAGTATGCGGATTCTGACAGGCCTGCTGAGGGGAATGCTGAAGATGCCAATGAGGAACCCCTGGAGAATGAGGCATTGGCCACAGGCATCCAGGAAGTGGATGTAGTTACAGAAAGCCCTGACATCTCTGAGGAGGAGTGTGAAAATGCCTCAGGTGATGGCAACCAGGATGAACCACCTGACCAAGATGAGAAAACTGATCAGGAAGAAATAGCAGCAGCCACCCAAGAGGAGGAAGAGGTCGCTCAAGAAGGTAAAGACTCCGTGCAGGGTGAACCTGCGGAGGAGAGCTGCCAGATCATTCCTTTTGAGAATGACTGTGTGGACGACTTCGTGACTTCACTCTCAGGAAGTCCCTATGAGTTCTTCCCTACAGAGAGCACCTCTTTCTGTAGTGAAAGCTACTCTTCTTTTTCTGAGTCAGTGAAAGGTTTAGAGTCAGGGCAGGAAGCAAAGTTGGGGAAATGTGCAGACCACAACACTGTGGCTGGAACTTTGTGTGACCAGCGTCGTGGTTCCCTGCAGGATGGCACCGGGGAGGGCCTCTCTGTCCCTGATGTGGTGATCTTGCCAGAGGATGAGGATGCCAGAGACGACGCACTCACCAACCCCTATGAGATGGGAGTTGACTTGGTGTGTGGGACTGATCCTGGAGAGGGAGAAAAGCCTGAAACGCAGGCTGCACCAGATGCACTGAGCGGTTATGGCTCAAAAGAAGGAGTGAACTCTGATGCTGAGGGTGGCCTGGTCCCCATCGACAGAAAGAACATCATCGCAAGGGCCAGGCCCCACTCCGGGAAGGTGGCTGGCTATGTCCCAGAAACTGTCCCAGAAGAAACTGTACCAGAAGCTGTCTCCTTGTCAGCCATTGGCATTGGAGGTACCACTGAGGAGGCAAGAAAGATGGTTCTGTCATTGGAGGGGAAGCCACTGGAAGCCAGCAGGGCCTTACCAGCAAAGCCCAGAGCTTTCACTCTCTACCCTCGTTCATTCTCTGTAGAAGGCCGAGAGATCCCTGTCTCTGTGTACAGGGAGCCTGAGGCATCTGGCTTAGACGACCATCGAATCAAAAGGAAAGATGACAACCTCTCTCTGTCCTGTGTGATTGGCTCCTCTGGGAGTTTCTCCCAGAGGAACCACCTTCCGTCCAGTGGCACTTCAACACCGTCTTCCATGGTCGACATCCCACCACCTTTCGACCTGGCCTGCATCACCAAGAAGCCCATTACAAAGAGCTCTCCCTCACTCCTGATTGAGAGTGAGCCCCCAGACAAGCACAGCAAGAAGAAGAAGTCATCCTTTAAGCGGTTCCTGGCACTGACTTTTAAGAAGAAGATTGAGAACAAAGTGCACGTGGATGTCAATGTGTCTTCTTCCAGGTCATCTTCTGAATCCAGCTACCACGGGCCTTCCCGGCTTCTGGAAATTGACCGCAGGAGCCTCAGTAACTCCCCTCAGCTTAAAGCCCGGACTGGCAAGCTTCGGGCCTCCGAATCGCCGTCCTCTCTCATTTTCTACAGGGATGGCAAGAGGAAAGGCGTCCCCTTCAGCAGGACAGTGTCCCGAGTAGAGTCCTTTGAAGACCGCTCCCGGCCCCCCTTTTTGCCCTTGCCCCTGACCAAGCCCCGGTCCATCTCATTCCCCAATGCCGACACTTCAGACTATGAGAACATTCCAGCCATGAACTCAGACTATGAGAATATCCAGATTCCGCCCCGGAGGCCTGCAAGGGCTGGGACATTTACAAAGCTGTTTGAAGACCAGAGCAGAGCCCTGTCTACAGCAAATGAAAATGATGGCTATGTGGACATGAGCAGCTTCAATACCTTCGAGAGCAAGCAGCAGAGTGTAGACCAAGAAGCGGAAAGGTACTGTGAAATTAGTTTTCTTTGTTGTTTAGCAAGTGTGACTGTCTGAGAGGCAAACTTAGGTGTAGGGGACAGAAAGGACTTGAATTTCTTTCTAGCTGTGTGACTCAGGTGAGTGGCTTTACCTCTCTGAGCCTCAATTACGTCATCTGTGAAATGGGATTCATTCTACCTCCGGGCAGAGTGTTTGAGAAGATCAGGATAGATGATCTACGTGAGACTATTACCTAAAATGCTAAATTCAGTACAAATGCAAGTGTGTATATTTGCATTACCGGGGGGATATTTCTCATCTGGGTAGATGGCTTTACTACTCCTCCCTGGGAAAGTCATCAAGAGAGAAGGTTTTGGAACCTTGCCAAACTACATATCTTTCACCATCAGGAAAATACCCCAAATTGAGATTTATACCTTTTTATTGTGTAAATATACACTCTACTGAAGGGAACTAGAAAAGATTATTTATTTATTTAAAAAGCCAGGGTTGCCCAGAGCTAAATTTCTGAATAGAAGTCTTTAAGAGGTACATCCAAGCTGACTTTTGGGGGGGGGGGGGAATTCATTCACCTTGGAAGTGTGAGTGAAACACTGAAATTATTGATAGCAGTGGGGGTTTTCTGATCCCACCTTCACAAGACTGACTGAATGCCCTTATTGATCAACTGGACGATTGCCAAGTCTTGCTGTTCCTTGTGGATACAACTTAAAGGTGATGCAATTTGGTCTCAACCAGTCAGAATTCATGAAAAGCCAAATGGTTGCGATTTTAAAGGAAATCCTGACTCTTTCCCCTCGTGTGCACTAGCTTAGCCTAGTCCCACACAGCTGTTGCTGCTGGGACTTCCTGCGGGACCTGCAGCAGTGGGTAGGTTAGAATGATTTGCAATTAGCATTAGCTGTCGCTGGAGTATAGATACTAGAAGTGTTTGTATGGTTTATTCTAATGAGTTTTTTATATGGTTCCCCACTCTGGCTCTACCTTCTCCCTACCCCAACCCTGGGCAAGGCTACTATTAATTAGTTCTTTCCAGGATGAAAACATTTGTTTGCTGGAGCAGAGGCAAACACCTATCCTGCTGGAGGTACCGGGTTTAGTTTGGAGAATGTGGATGTGTGGAAACTCTTAGAGGGCGAGAGGAAAAGAGCCAACAAGGTCATTGCGTTCATGGTTATCAGCAGGATTTGATGAGACCCAGCCCTAGGGGAGTGCCTCCTAGCATTAATGAAAATAAAACCAAGCTTTGAAACCATAAAATCTCCATGCTGGAAAGCATATCAAAGGGCATATGGTCAAACTTCCACTTCTAACAGGTTTCTTTCTTAACCCTGTCTCTACTTGAATTCCTCAAGCCACAAGGAACTCACCACTTCCCAGAGCTGCCTTCTCCGTTGTTAGGTATTCTGATTAAGTTTTTCTTTCTGACTGAATTAAAGATAACTCCATCTAATATCCCTAACCCACTCATGCTGGCTCTTCCTTCTAAAGCCAGGTGAGTGAGCTCATTTTCTCTTTTGTATGACAGCCATTTAGAAATTGAACTCTGCTTCTGTAGAATCATATTTCCAGAATTTTGTAGCTGGAGGGGACCTTTAGACAATGTTTGATCCTCTTACGGGGGAGGAAACAGACACAGAGAGGGAGGGAAAGGGACTTGCCAAGGGTCTCTCAGCACCTTAGTGGAGAAATCAGTGCTAGAGCTTAGATTTCCCAACTCTTTCAGGAATTTGCAATGACTTATGCTGCCAGATGCCAAGTTTGGTTGTGCATGCAGCACACTCTACAACCCCAGGGCACATTCACCTTCTGGTCTATACACGGTGCCCTCTGGGGTTGTGCAGTGCGCAGGCTATTTGGCCATATGTGAAGGCGCTGTTGCCTTATCTATAATTTATCCAAAAAAAAAAAAAAAAAACAAAGATTCCTTCATCCAAACTAACATGACAATAAGGGAATAAAATACCCAGGAAAATGCCAGTGCTACCATACCTTGACTGCTTAGTGTGCGCTATGTGCTGTGTGCTTGCACTGTGCTAGGTGGCTTTCCCTGCACCTCTCACATTTGATGCTATGGCCTGGGGCATTGGTTGAGTATCCTGTCAGACTCTGAATTTCCCAAGCTCTGTCCCCCACTCTGATACTGTTTCACCAAAGGCCAGACTGACTGAGATAAATCTCCCATGCAGGAACCACATCCTCTTGGACATCCATCAGTGAGCAAAGCTTTCTTCCATTGTCCTACATGAAACAGATGGAAGCAGAGTGGGAGAAAAATCCCTGCTTTGGGCTAGAACAGGTCTGGGCAAGGGAGGTTTCAGACACAACAAGTTGAGAGGCACAAGGGACTGCCAGGGGGGTGGGGGCTCCTCTGCTGCTTCCCCTGAATGGGAGCTTTGAGAATCTAGTGGAGGGGTGCTGCTGATTTGAGACAGGCCCAGGGATGCTTTGGGTTGGACAGGATGACAGGGTAGGGAGGCAGTTTCTTCCTCCTCCTGCTACTTGTCCTGCCCTATACCTTGCTTAAGTTTGACTATCAGAGGCAGAAGCCAAATAAATATCAGCAGTGCTGAAAGAGCTCGGGAACAGTGTGTCGAGAGACATGGTTTAAAGCCCACTCAGTCACTGACTTTCTGTGGGATCTCAGAAAGGGGTAGGGCACAGTTTCCTCATCCATAAAACAGTAAGATTGGAGCAGATCTGTATTTCTCACCACTGACCCTTCCTGCACCACCTTTATATTTCTGTTATACCACTTATACTCTCACCTGCTTATTATTTGTCTTTCAAACGGTCCATCTTTTTTACTTAACAAAAGTATTTAGAAAGGAAATTTTATGTCACTGTTAGAAAGTGGGGAAAAAAAAAACCAGTATCAGTTGCCATAAGTAGAAGGCAATTGTACAAATAAAATACAAAGGAAAATAAAATGACAGGTGCCATCTAGCTTGAAGTTATTACTTGCCAAGGCTGTGAGCCGGAGGCCAGGTCCCTTTGTTAAACAAGGAGAGGCGTCAAAGGCATCCTGGAACCACACAGAGACTTTCTACTTGACATAATCCAAAGGATTCATAGGGCTGAAAAGTGGTTTAATGTTGTTTAAATGCAAGTCCTTTTCCACTAAAAATATCTCCCTTCGAGAAAGGCTAGAGCATATAATAGAATTCAGAGAGCCCTTGGGGACCCCTAAATCAGAGCAGCAGCTCAGGGGCTAATGGATGATGATAAAGTTTCTTCCATGCAGTTACTTCCTCTGAGATTTGTATACACAGATAATAACATTTTAGGAGCTATAATAATATTCTTACTAACAGTCTTCCATCTCATAAAATAAAATTGTATATGTGCATATTACCTACATACATTTTCCCCACGCTATCCCAAAAAGGTTTTGTCATCCTTTAAATTGTATCCATAAACATTCTTTTTTCCTAAATTGACCCTTTTGGGGGAAAAGGGATGAGAGATATTGTCAAACACTCTTGCTTTTCAGATAGGATGTTTTATATCCTCAGTCAGTGCTCTTGGTTGGAGAACCTAGTCTTGACTTCTGAATATCCATGGCATCTCAGTGTGTTGGTTATGCACTAGGAGCTTAAAAATGTATGTTGGTGAAAAAAAATGTATGTTAACGACCAGGATTTTTATGATTCCACACAATTAGGCGATTTTGAGCTTCATAAGAGTTCTAGAAAACACTATAATTTATTAAGTACCTGTTTTTGGCAACCACTGTGTTTTGTAAATACTTATAAAATACCCATTTGTTGCAAAACGCTACAAAAACTCATTGTCCTAAGTGTGTTATTCAAAGCCCCATAATTGTATGTTTATTTCTTTTGCATGATGTTAAGTCCGCCTTAATCACAGCATTATACATCAGCACAGATCTCTGATGCTACTTTCCCCAACATTTCATGGTGAAAATATTCAAACTTATAAAAAAGTTGTTTTTATAGTGAATGTTCATATACTCACCCCCTAGGATATGCCATTAACATATTGCCACGCTTTCTCTCACCTCTTTCTGTCCAGCACTCTCTCCATCCATCAGTGCATATTGTTTTTGATGAACTGGGTTGGCCAAAATGTCCGTTTAGTTTTCTCTGTAAAATAAAAGACGCATTTTTCATTTTCACCAATAACTTTATTGATTTGGATATTTTGAATCTGTTGGCTGAAGTTTTGAATGAAGTTAAAGACAACTAAGTGCTGCTAGAGCCATTGTACAGAAAAAAACTACACAAACTTTTTGGCCAGCCCAATACATATGGCAGTTTTTTATGATTACAGAGGAGGACATGCAGCCCGGGGAACCTGTGAGAGCACAGTGGTTAAAGCATGTAGACTTGTGAACCAAGCTGCCTGGGTTTCAGTGTACACTCCACGAGTTGTGTGTGTGTGACATGAGACAAGTTATTTACCTTTCTCTGCCTCAGTTTCTTCATCTGTAAAAGGGTGTGATAATAGTTCCTTCCTCATAATGTCATTAAGACTTACATGAGTTAATACAGCACATGGTGAAATGATGAGTACATATTAGCTCTTATTATGTGACATGATCAAGGTCACATAGTGATGGATGCAGGATTTGAATTTGAGTCCAAGGGTATAGGTAGAGAATGTGGTCCCTGTCACTGTGGAGATATCTATTTCTCTTTCTCTCTCTCAGGACTGTTCTGCATGTGTTTGACACAGCGTTCAGGACATTACATCAGTAAAACCAGGACCATGACCTTTCGAGATTCAACTGTGGGATGTGGTGTCAGAGTTACCTCTAACACCCACCTGAAATGGCATCAGGGCTGCAGAGCAGGGGTTTTATGATTCTATAGCCTTAATAGCAGGAGTGCCAGTCTCTATGACTCTGACTGTAGCTGTTACTGCACTTGTAATTTACAATTAGTTAGGCACATTAGGAATTTCCAGCCCCATTTTCCAAGTGAGAAAACTGAGGCCCAATGAAGTGATATAAATTATCCTCTGTCACAAAAGTATTAACTAGTCTAACTAAGATTTGAATACAACTCTTTCTTACCCTCAATCTATTGCCCTTTTCACTGCCCTTTTTCTGTGGCTGCAAAATGTTAGCTGGTGGTCTTCATCTAACAGCTGCTGAGTGTCTGTCTCCCTTGCAGGAGATAGGATAGTACAGCCATGAGCAAAATGTTGGTTTTGCTTATTGGTCTAAAAGGCTCAAGGAAAAACAGAAGGACACTTTAATTTCTTCTTGGATGGCTGGTGGGTTTGTTGCTCTGTTGGCAACTCATCAGTAAGACTGATAAGCTTCCTGGAACTTGCTAATTAAGTACTCAGATGTCTTTCCCTCCCTCGGTGAAATGGTGGGGACCCTTGCCCTCCTGTGGCCAGTTCTGCCTATGAAGCAACCAGCAGCTCTGGGTCTGGAACAGGCCATCTGTTTGGGATCTACTGCTCATTAGGGGAGCTTCAGATGATTCAGCCCACCTGGGAGCACCTGCTCACGAGTGTTTGTGCCTTCCAGAGAGAGCTATGGAAGGTCTGAGGCCCAGAGTTTCATGACTACCTTCTCCCAGCCCGGGGTCCTTACGGAGCTGTTCTATGTTAAAATGAAGTTCAAATTACAAGCCCAAGAGTTTGTGAATTGGCCACATTATACAGAATGCATATGAGGATAAGGAGTGGAAAAATCCAGGTAATTGAACATTTTGGCTAACTGATGATTACCATTTGAGAAAAGAGTAATTCTGGTCAAGGAACGGTGCCAAGTGAAGTGTGGAAGGAGAGGGCCAGGTGGACCAGGCATCATGGCTGGCTTCAGCGGACTTATAATTATATGGGGGAAGGAGGCCTTTCTGAAGTGTGAGTAGAAAATGCTCAGGGCCAAAAGAGGAGGAGTCCAGAGGAGGGTGGACAGGGTGGCATTTGAATGGACACTGGAGGAAAAGTAGGATTTTGACGTAGGGCGTAGGAGTAAGGTGTGAGAACATACAGAGAAACTTAGGACCATGGTTTTTAGTAGGTAAAACTACAGTGAAAATGATTTCTTATTGCTTCTGGAGGTACCTTGAAATGTTTAGTCTGAAAAACAGTTCACATCATCTATAGGTATGGAGAATATACGGAGGAGGTTGGGTTGAAAGGCGTAAGGACTAAAATTAAACACCATCTTTTTCTAATTTCCAGTTCCTACTGTAGAATGTCGCACTGGCTCAGCTCATTGACACACTCCCTGGATTTTCCTAAAGTTTGTTCAGCATCTACTGCCCCTGCCCTCAAGGCCTTTCAGTCTGGCTGGGGAGACTGATAGAGGTCATTGGGGCCCCGTGTGCTAAGGCTTTGTTAGAGGTCCCTCCAAACAGTTCTGGAGGGATCCATTTGGGAGACACTTGAGGTGGGTATTGCCAGAGGAACAGGAGTTCTTGACGGAGACAAACAATCGAGGAAGAACACGTCTGGGGGTAAGAAAGAATCGTGAAGTGTGCAAATGGAGCTCAGTGTGGATGTCTGTGAGATGAAGTTGGGAAGGCAGGCTGGGACCCAGCCGAGAAGGACCTCATGTATCCACTTGGAGAGTTAGTACCTACCCACAGTGGGGAAGGTGCATTGAGTGGAGGGGTTGAAGAGATGGGAAGCAGGGAGATTTGCCAAGAGGCTGCGGCAGTGGCCCCTTCCAGAGAATACAAGCAGAGCCAAGCAGAGCTGTAGCGGTGGGAAGGGAAGCATGGAGTTCTGTTTCCCGAATGTCCACAGCAACCCAGTGTCCAGTATCAACTCCAGGGCTAGCTTATGTCTGCCTTTGCCTTTCTCTTCTCATTCTTTTATTTGTTACTTTCTGTCTGGTCCCAAATAAATAAAAGATTTGAGTTGGTTTCCAGTAAAAGACATAGCAAGAAAAATAGGAATCCAGTCCATAGAAAAAAAGTTAAAGGATATAAGCCAAGTCATAAAGTTGGGGGAAGTAATTGTCCGGGCAGTCCAGACCAAGGACGGTGACCACCATTAAAATTCTTAAATCCAGCACAGACATCTAGCAGAAGAGTGCTTCCTTCCTTCCCCAGCCCCCAGCATCTTCAGAATGCACTAAATGTTTTGCTGAAGTGATTCCCCGAGAGAGTAAATCCTGACTTTTATTTTTTACAAAATAAAAATATTTTGTACTGCAGCAACAAATATATGTGTCATTTTAAAACAAAGGTGATTTACAGCCTCAGCTCTGAATTCCCTGGGTGGGGTGGGGAAGATATGGCAGAGCTGCATCGAAGCCTCCTGCTGACTAATTCCACTGGTGCTGAGAACTGCGTGGCTGGATTTTCGGCACATCCCCAGCCGTAGTTTTCATTGCTATCTTTGTATCTGCCTGTAAGCTGGGAGTCTTCCTATTATTATTATGTTTTTGACAAATGAACTCATGCAGAGCTTTCATTAAGTTTCATTGAAAGGACCTGGAAATGCCATAAAAATTATTACAATCTTAAAACCATCACATTCCTAATGCGTGTGGCTGGGCTTCTTGTTGAAATTGACTGATGAGAATATTTGGTTTTTAATTTTCTGACTTAAAATAAGACCATCTGCAGCTGTTTCTTTTAGCAATAATTTTTAATTAAATGCAATAAAATTTACAGAGAAGGACCCTAATAAGAAAATCGTGTCAGGAACATGCTCATTGTAACATTTGCTAGCATGATATTAAGGCCCCCAACTATTTTTTTTCCTTGCAGAGCTATAATATAGACGGAATCCTGGTGAAGTGTTAATCACAATGTGGTTTTACCTTCATAAAATCAGGGTTTCCCCCTGTGGGAGGTGTGAAGATAATTCTCACTAATAGAAGACAGTCTTGTTGCGTGAGTGCTTTGGCGAAATGTCAGCAGCAGGTCTCCTGGACCAGCTGAGCCCCAGAGGAGGAGTGAGGTCTTTGTTCCAGCCCAGTTGGAGCGGTGCTGGATGTACAATATTTGGGCCTCCCTGTTCCCCGCCTATTGATTAAGGATGAGCAAATCATGCACAGGATGCAGCCAAAGAGAAAAGTCATTTCTGTATTTGATGCATTCCATCAGTAAATCTGTGTCAGGTGCCTACTAGGTGCTAGGCACTGCTCTGTGAGCTTTATGGTGAGCTGATGCAGAACTGGTATTCTGGGGAGAGTCAGACAGTCAACAAACTAATAAGTAAATGAGATAATCATAGATAATGAGCTCATTCTTTGGAGATGAGATGATTCTTTCAGGAAAAAGGAAAATAAGCAATGTGGTAGAAAGTGACTGGTAGAAGGGACACCAGATGGGGTGGTCAGGGAAGGCTTCTCTGAGAAAGTGACATTTGAGTAAAACCTGAAGGAGGATCAGACATCATCAGAGAGGAGGGTGTTCCAGGCAGTGGGAACAGCGGGGACAAAGCCCTGAAACTGAAGGCCCTTGTGGGGTTTGTGAAGTGGCCGGGAGGCCAGTATGGATG